>CAAKHC010003669.1:62585-98717 GCA_901007825.1 Macroramphosus scolopax | reverse complement strand
TGTGTGTGTGTGTGTGTGTGTGTGTGTCTCCATCTGTGTGAGGATGATGTGGTGTTTTCCTCCTGCCTCCCTCCTCTTGTTCCCCCCTCCCCTCCTGTAAATCCCTCTATCCATTCCCCCCTCTTCCATCTGGGTTGTCATCTGTCCGTCTCCTCATGTTGCTCCTTCCTGTCTGTTGCTTCCTTTTTGTCTTCAAGCTTCCTTCCACCTTTTGCCTCCTTCTCATCGCCGGCGCCCCTTTGAACCGCCGCTTCCATCCTTCCTCCGGCTCCCAGGTGTTTTCAACCTCATTCACCTCTCCAGACACGAGCCATCCAACCCAGTCTGGGGTGCTAATCTCACATTGCCCCCCTTGGATTAGGGGGTGAGGCAGGGGTTAATCTGAAGAAAGTCTGGGTAGTTGAACGGAAACGGCTAATCCCCCATGCCGGGTCGTAATGGTTATCTGCCCCCCCAGACTCACAACACAAACTTACACCGCCTGAGCCAGCATGATGGACACACAATGGATGAACCAGGGTGGAGCCAGATGGGGAACTATGTGCTCCCCTTAATCTCATTTGGTGATGTAGGGCACCAGAAACCGGTGGAACCTTTGTGAATGTGCCAAATTATATTCTGCTTTTGTGTATCTTCGTATACAGTTTAAGTTATTCTCTTCTTTCTGCAGTAAACTTTAACACTTCTTGTAAATACAAGACTACACTTTCCCTGCTGTAAGTGCAAAAGCTGCACAGCTGTTTGTCCAGATTTCACCTGGAGAAAGTACAATTTTCAAGCAAGACGTGTTAAAATGGGTCCACATGTTTCAAGTAACCAGGCAGAGCTGGGAGAATAATTCACACGGAGGAGGAGTCTTAAGGTCGGAGATTAAATGTCTGATGACATAAGAGACACTTGCACACACAACACACCACGGCACCGTCATGCCGTCAGAGTTTGAACCGAAAATTCTAGCAGAATTCAACAGCAGTAAAACTAATGTGGCGAGTGGCATTTCTGCTGGTCCGACTGGTTTACTGCCATTCCTGCTCAGCTTACACATAGTGCATGGACGTACAGCCGGCATGTGCCTGAAGGCCTCCTGTGTTTCTGATTTTGAGACCTTGTGCAGTCTCAAAGTTGATGTTTAACTTAGAGAAGATCCGGGGTTACCAAACTTTTCATGCTAAGGCCCCTGAATTAGCATTAGCTTCTTGCCCCTTGCAAGATGTCTTTCAGACACATATTGACAATATTAAGGCAAATGTAACAAAAAGAAACAATGAATATACTCGATGGCATTTAATAATGCAATAATAAGATGAACTAAGAATAAAACTTGTCTATTTTAGTACATGAACAGACAGACAGTTACTATGGCAACACTTGATGAAAGATGTTGGCAAGTAAGAAAGTGATTTGTTATATACTATTATAGGTTTTCTAATTATACACAGATTATAAGAACTCCCCCTGGAGGTCACCAATAGGGCAGGAGATTACGTCAAAGAGGAAGCACCTCTGCTTCATGATCAATGCACCCGATAGTACGCTGAGACCTGAGCTGCAGTTCTCTCTGCTGACTTCTGCAAAACGTACATCTCACTACAGCTCACAGATCTTCTGTTCCTGGAATCTTTGTCCCATAAATGTTTATGATTTAAACCTCTTCTTGTTTTGCACAGGACGAGTTGATGGGGTTGTGGTTTAGTTTAGAGGGTTACAGGCTTTTTTTGGAGCTTCATGTAGCTGGAACGGCTGCTTCACTGTGGCGCTGGCAATTATTGACCAGACAGTCAGAAGTGATTTGTTACACAAGCGACCGTGTCCCTCTTCTCACAGCTTTGATGTCACACCGGCACTCTCGGCCAACGTTTTAGGGTCCGTGTGAAACATGGGAGCAACATGTGGAGGGAGAACGTCACTGTGTCACCCCTGGAGGGGCCGTGCACCCTGTGTGCTGCTGCAGTAGGTGTGATAGGAAACACCAGGGCTGATCGTCCATGCACCTGCAACAATCAGCTCTCATAGCTGCTGAAGTATCTGCAGATCCTGTCTGTCGGGATATCAGCTCTGGATCTTAATTGTTTCATGTGTGCGTTTGTGTGTGTGCGCACACATCTGTCTGTACCTTTTAATATACTGGATGTGTGAGCGAGAGTGAGGGAGGAGTCTTATGAGTCTCTTTGCTGCGCTGAGTCACATCACAGCAGTTGCCTGGGAAGATCGCATAGGATCTAAACTCAGTGCTCTTCTGGGACACACACACACACACACACACACACACCGCGTGGGCTCTCTCTGAGGATACACTCCACAACGGTTTTCCAGACTGCCTCATTGACAGGGTGAGTTCATTTACATGGTTTTAAAAAGTTCCTTTTATTTCATCTGGAACGTCTGTAGAACGTCTTCTCTCACTTCTCATCAGGTTTCCTTGTTCAGGCGCTTTAACTCGCTCTGCGACTGATCTGTGGATTTGTGAGAATGTGAACATGTTTACTTTCTAAAACCAGTGTGTGAACAGGCGGACGACTCAATCAGTGCAAACCCTCTCGTACTTCAGCCACGATGTAACAGTTGAAAGCTGATCCACATGCAACTGAACAGTGATTATTTCATGAGATATTCTGGAGATGAAACCACACATGTGTCGCTCCGTCAATGCACGCTCGAACCCACCTGGTTGATCTTTAATGTGCCTTCATAAAGAACAAAAACATTCCTTGCGATCTGTATGCGGCGCTCACGGGGGCCAACGCCTCAGTTTGGAGCTGTCAGACACTCCTCACACAGGGTGGAGACACGATCACACTGCACCGACACACAGGTGTGTCTCACCTGGAGCTCTCACACGGGAGTTTCGACAGTTCTAGTGTTGCGACATTGGACAAAGAAACGTCAGGTCAGGCAGGTGTACGATCAGGTGACAACGCTCAGGGGAGATGACAATGTCATGCAATGAAGATTCATTCAATCTGTTGTGTGAAGCCGTGTGGAGATCCGGTTACTGACCACCTGCAGGGAGATGCAGCCGCTACTGGGAGGAATTAGTACATTTATTATCTATCTAAAGCACCAGTGGGGATGATTCCCTTATCTGCCGACACTGAGCTTTGTGTGATCCATTCCTTCAGCATCCTTTACCAGCTTTGAGTTAACTCATTCCTCTCTGCTGCGATGTAGCCGAGCTCACAAGGCAAACCAGTCTATCTTTTTGATAAATGAGATCGACTGGGCGTCGTTTGGGGGAAACATCCGAGATCTGATATCGTCCTGTCTCACTGATAAGCTCACACTTTAGGGAAGTTGTGTTTTAAAGTTGTCACTGTTTCTTCATTTGTGTGGTCACATGACCTTCAGATTCCCTCGGGGTCAGCCTGTTAGTGAGCAGTGAAGTATAGTTTTCCTCCAACGAGGACAGGGGCAAAAGGTTGGACAGCTCACCTCACTACCTGCACTGCAGCAGCTGCGCTCCCGTTTCTTTTATTTTTGGGTGCCAGATACTAAGATATCTACCGGCTTCTAATCCTTGGAGCGTTAAATATTTGATAAGGATCACTCTCTTTTATGCGCCACCAGCAGAAAGTCCTCCTTTTGTTTACACATTCACCATTAACAAGACTCGGATCCAGACAACAGGGCTCCTCCGCCGGTCCCACAGATGGAGCAGGAGAATCAAAGTGTTTCTACAGGGTGGCGGCTGGCTGCTTCTAATTTACGATGCTGTCTGTCACTTGTGCCAGGCAGGCCAGCTTTAATGAGAAGATGCCAGCATGAGTGTGTAAGCGGGAGCAGCAGTTACCGCCAAGCTGCCTGGCTCCAAGAAAAGGAAGCCGAGTTGATCCTATTTATACTGCAACACAACTCGATGTGAACTCGCCTTTAATGCATTTAATGGCTCAAAACAGATGTTGTTCATGCACACCTGAGACGGATACTGTTTATATCTGCAGAAAAGATGTCTCCCTCCTCCTTATCTCACGCTGCTTATCTTAAACAGTGCACGAGCTGCCCTGGTGCAAGTGGAAAGGAAACAGCACAGAGGTGATTTACGAGCTGAGGGCGGCTGTTTGACACAGTTAATCACAACCCTGGGAGAGAGGGCCCGGCTGCAGAGAGCGGGACCCCCTGCAACCCTCCAGGGTAAATGCCGCCCGCGGAAGAATTCAATTTGGGCCTTTATATGTATAAAACGGTGCAGGACTTGTTGCTGGAGGTTGGAGGGTGGTGGGGGGAAGCCAAGCACATAATGAAGAGGAATTCCTGCGGCGATCTTTCGAACTGATTGGTTATTTCGGGCGGTGTTTAGAACGTCTCCCAGTCAGACAGTCGCTGTTGTCTTTAATTACGGTCGGGCTGTTGAAAAATAGTAACTCCAACTATATGATTCTGTGGGTTTTCCTGTTTCGGGGTTGGTGAAATAAAGTTTACTGTGGTACCATTTGGCATGCACTCGCACATTTCTGTAAACAACCTGCATCTGGAAGGCTACACTTATATAGCATCAGCTATATATACTGTATGAATTGTAAATGCATTTTTGTAGCCCTTTAACTGTACTTTAGCAGTACTTTATCGTTCCCACGCTGATGGTGGAGGCTGCGCCAAGCCGGGGATCAAACCTAATGAGACGTTCACTAACAAAGACAACACCAAAAGTAATGTTGGTATCGGTCAGGGTGACGCAGTTTGAAGTAAACATCCTCATATGCAGGCGTTTGATGGTGGGAGAAACCCTGCAGCTCTCAATGTGCTGTCAGCGGAGAGCTGAGAAGAGGAGGAGGGAGACGTGAGATGAACAGGGTGGTCGGAGGAGCTTATAAAAGATCGCACAAGTGATATCATGAGGTCCATGTGGTGGAATTAGCAGTGAGTGATTGAATGAGAGCAGGCTGTGTTCTTCAGTTACAGTGACTCCAGTTAACAAAGTTACCAGTCGATGGAATCATGTGATCGAAGACTCTGCAGGTCCTGCAAAGCTCTCTAGCGTCTGAGATAATTGTAGCCTTAAAGTTTGTTTCAGCCTCACCACCCTCGTTAACCTTGTGTCCATCTGCAGCTGCTGAGAAACCCCATGCATGTACCACACACACTCTCTGGCACCTGACAGGACGTTTAGCGTGCTCAGCTAACAAGAGAATAGATGTTTGTCCGGGCCCGAGACAGAACTGCAGATAAAAGCTGCTGGTTCTTCTGTGCACACAAGTGATGCTTCCCGGATTAGACTTCCTCCCGCCGTCCTTTAGCCAAGGATAAAGCTACATTGATTTCGGCGTCCGACCCCATGCATCAGTGCCACTTAATCACAAACACATCCGCTTAAGTGACCACCTTAAATGGAGAACAATGGACTGATAGCTCGTGAAATAACGAGCTGGTGACGCATTTCCATATACGGTCATTCGCCTACAGAGCGTGTGTGAGTTTCCCATGTTTCACATGCATGTGTGTTTTAAAGAGAGAGAGGGGTCAGGCAGAGGTAGATTTAGGCTAATGTAAACACTGCGTCTGTCGCTCCATTAAATCAGTCTGCTCTATATAAACACTGATGCTGCACCATCTGTGAGCAGCCGGTCGGTCGGGTGGAGCCTCGCTGGTGATGATCATCAACTGGATAATTGGCTGGATAATCAACTGAACACTCTCACACGTTCAACCTTCGGCCTCTTGCAGTAAAATGTTTATGATTGTTGAGTTATCGAGATGATATTGAGGCACACAAGAACATCATGATCTAACCTTTATTAGTCCCGATACTGTTAATGATACCTGGACTATCGGCTGATACTCAGCACCGATACCTGACCAGTGATTCATTAATCAGCTTTTGGCTTCTTTCTTGGGGAGCTGTCATGGAACGTATCAGTATATATGTAGTTCAAACTGTTAGTTTCTAAAAGATATAATATTGCATTCCCCAAGAAGAGTTGGAACCCATAAGAACATGAAGGATGTGTTAGAATGTTAAGGATTTCGTGGTTAAGTATCCCAAGTAAATCCAAATATAGTAAACTACAATAAGTGACCAAGGGAGCGGTTTGGGATGCAGCCCGGGCTAAAGATGCTTCCCTGTGTGAACCTCCCTGAGTCCGGCTGGGGAACTTTCTTCTTCTTCTTCTTCTTCCTCTTGCCTTCCCTCCGTGCTGGTTGTCACTCTGATCAATTACTCTCAGTTTAATGGACATGCTTTCTCTTTCCTTCTGTGCCTCCATCAGCTCTTGGCAGCAGCTCGTCGTGCAAGTTCAGTAACCGGCCGAGTGTGCAGGCGTGTCTGAGTCGGGTGGGCGGCGAGCCGACCGGGAGGAGGTGGGCAGGGGTCAATGGACGAGGCCTCGGCAGGAGGTCGCTGCCGGAGTCCAAACCAACAGGTACGTGGCTGCAGGGTGACCCTGTAGACTGAGCATCAATTTACTGAGTCAACTATCTTGATATGCACATTCCTCTCACCCCTCTTCACTTATTCACCGTGTGATTTAAAGTCTGTACTTACAGAGAGTGAAAAGAGGAAGTTGCGTGGGGATCAGTGAACTTAAGCCTTGTTCCACTTTTGTTTGAGCTGAGTAAATCATTCCACACTGATAAGAAACAGAGACAGAGCTCCACTCTGTACGCGGCTGTTAATCATACAGGAAATTCAATTCAACTCATGAATTCAATGTAAACAACCGTTTCTGTTTGCAGAGCTGACTAACCTCTCAGTATGAGGGTGGTTCATACAGGTTAGTGTCCTGCAGGTGGTGGCAGGGTAGATACTGTAGCTTATACTGCCCCCTTCAGGTACATGTGCACATTGCCGTGCCATTTCATTATAGAAAATACCCATCCCAGCATCAAGGGGAGCTTTTTCATTTTTTTTTTTGTCTTCTCTCTAGTGCCTCCGAAGCCGCCGCACCTCCAGAGCCCAGTGACAGAGCTCTCGTCCCCGCTGGGCCGCATCCACACACCTCAGTTTAAACAGAGAATGGAAGAGGGGGGAGGAGGAGGAGTAGGAGGAGGAGGAGGAAGAGGGGCTGCAAACCGAGACAAACTCAGAGGCAAACACTCCAAAGTGTTAGACCTCATCAGCCGCTTTGAGGAGAACAGGTAGGTTCCTTTATTACCTTCTTCTGGGGTCTTCTTCATTCTCTGAGAGATATCTGCAGTGTGAAGAAGAGTTGAGGGGTGAGTCACTGGAGGACTTGTGTCAGGATGCCCGATGTAGTCCCCCGCCGGAGAAAGTGATCGATTGGTTCTGGTTGAGTGACTCTAATCTTCATAATCACAGTGACGCCTCGTGTAGGCAGAAACGGAAATATTTGCCTCTACAAATGTATCTTTCACTCGTCATTACAAGCTGGAAAAGAAGAAGTGCCCTCAGTTAAAGCGTCCTGCCTGACTCCCTGATAGTAGTTCAGCCGTGGGCAGCACACATGGAGATTAGCTCTGTCAGGCCAGTCGTTAGTGAGGGGATGAAGGCAGATTTGTGCAGAGGAGGGGAAACGCAGCTCCTCGCTCAGTTGTGGGAGAGGAGACAGAGTGGAGGGATGAAACCTAAAAGAACCAGGTTAGTATCCTTATTTGATCTGTGTAGGATGCAGATTCTACCTAGGAACTCTTTCTGTAAATGTTTTATTGCATGTCCAGAAAGGTTTGACTGAAGCTTCGACCCATTGTTGGCTGATGAGAGGCTTCAACAGTGGTGTCCTTGTCCCGGCTGCTCATTACTGGAGAGCCCAGAAACATTCAGTGTGCCACAGTCGCCCTTTTGATATTGCACTCGCTCTCTCCAGCCTCATTCTCTGGCCTGGATTTCTGAAATTCCTGCATCTCCTCTCACCTTTCACCACATTCTGCCGTATGTGAAATGAGGTTAATCAGAACAATCGGGGATATTTTGCTTCGGTCCGACTCTGCTGTGCTGAGCCCTCCGGTGGCTCCAGGAACAGAAGACTGAGGCCCTGCGGCTTCCAAGAACAGAATTAGCCCACTAATATACTAATCTGGTTCACATGGCACTTAAAGGCACCTCGACCGCCTCGAGGCAGGAGAAGCTGCTCTTTAATTCTAGTCTAGTTTTAAAAAAAACATGTGCTGGTGGAACTCTTGCTGTGCTGCGTACATGCAAAGAGGAACTGCTCTGTGCAATTGAAGTTGTGTGTATGTGTGTGTGTGTGTGTGTGTGTGTTTTTCTACAACCAGTCTTCCTCTGAGAGGTGAGGAGGATTATTGCTCGGAAGTCTTTCTACACACTTCCTTGTTCTTCTCAACATTTAGTGGAACAAGTCCAAAAAGCTTCTTTTTTTTTGATTTGCGACAATGAAAGTCAGATTACATGTTCGTTATCTGTTGCTTCTTTCCTGCTAGATATGATGTAAGTTCTGGCAGTGGAAGCTGGAACTGATTTGCCATCAGTTTTTTACATGACAGTTGATGTTCCAGTAGAACCGATACAGCTGCTGCTGTAGGTCGCTGCATGCTGGAGGACTTGGCGGGTTCCCCGCACGTGGAAACAGCTGGATCTGACAGGATGTAGAGCAGCTGAATGGCTACATTGTGCGTGCATGTGCATTAATCTAACATCCGTCCCTCTGCAGTTTGTCTTTAAAAACCTCTCTGTTTGCTCATTTCATTCATGTCGAAAGCAAAAGATTAAGAACTCTGTAAGTGTGTAAGTAGGACAGCGTCGACCTCTGGGGAGTGATGGTGCACCTCTTCTTCACTCCTCATTACTACACCCTCACTCCTCCTCTGCTCTGCACACACACACACACACACACACACACACACACACACACACACACACACACACACTTCCTCAGCCTCGTAAGAGAGATGGAAGTAGGTGCATCCCTGCAGTTTTATTTTTAACCCTCACACTCACGTGCAGAAGCTCTCTGCCTCCACACTCCCTGATTAACAGCTCAAGCAGCTACTGAGCAGAGCCTCGGCTTCCCCGTTTACTCTGTTTAGTCTGAACTCTTTTTTTTGTGTGTGCCCTCGCTGTGCTAATCGACTTCCTCCTCGCCTTTCTTCCTCTGTTCCTCCAGCAACACAGAGAACAAGAGAGACGGCTCGCCGCTCAAGCAGACCAGCAAGTCGTCCAACTGCAGCCCGGCTCACCGCAGCTCGCCGAGGCAGACGGAGGCCGAGAGGTTTCAGGAGAACCACTCGGATGTGGACTCGGTCTCTAGTCCACAGGATGCCCGAACACCGGAGGCCAACGGGGTGATAGAGCAGATGGAGCAGGAGGACACCCAGGAGAGGAACGATGGCGGTGTGAGGATAGAGACCGCGGGGCTGGTCAATGGAGACATGGGGGACAGAAGCACAGAACGGAGTGATGATCAATCACCGACACGCACAGAGAGGACTGGTACTGACGGCCACGGGGACGAGGACAGAGGGACGAACACAGAGAGCGAACACAGGAATGAAGAAGTGATCACAGAGCCGAAGGTACGAGCACGACTGCTGCTTCATCCTCACATCGCACCGCAGCGCCTTGTGTGTGTGTTCGTATCCTCTCTGTCTGGTAGATATAAAATGTCAGCACTTATTTATGCCAAGCACACTGAACTAATTCAACTATGGGTCAGCCTAACGTTGTCAGGCTAGAGTTACAGGGGAAGGAGGGTGTGCAGGCTATTTATTGCCGAGGCTGAACAGATGCCCGAGCAGCTGAGTTAGTGCAGCCCCCCCCCCCATGGGAGGCTGTGATGCATGCTGTTGTCTGCAGATTATAAATACCCTCCAGGTTCAGATCTGTCCGGTGCGGATAACAAACCACGCAGTCTGCAGGTGGGAGAGAGGAAGACAAGTTGAAACTCTGATCATGAGCTTGACTCCTCTGAATGTCCCGAACAATTCAATCATTCACTGGCTTTTAGTTCCACTTATTGGATTTCTAATCAGATAACCTGTTTGACTGGTTAGCAGACAGAACAGCTTTTATTCAGCCAGGATGGTGGCAGACGAAGGACTTTGGAGCCTTACTGAAGTGACAACAAAAACATCTGCATTAATGTAAAATGTCAGCCTTTATTTAAACATGTAATTCAATGTTGATCACATACACAAAGAAAAAGACAAAACAATATAAAAAGAGGTTGAATCCACACAGTTAACGTACAATAGGTGCGAAGTCGCTGAGGGCAGCACCCCTGTAGTGGCAGTGGAAACAAGTTTATTAAACAAATCTTTAAAAAACTTTTATTTTGAAAGTTCAGCTTTGCTGTAAGCACTAAAATAAAGAATGCTTGTTTGTTAAATGGTTATGATATTTGGAAGGTTTATCTGGTCCCTGTTGGTGTAGTATGAAGCTCCTCCACCTTCCCTTCCCCTTGATTCACACTGGTTACATGACATATATATAAACACATGTATATATATTGATTACATTTAGGTAATAAGTTGCATTATTCGTAGTTTCTGTCAGAGTAAGAGGACGTATCTGTGGTTTGCAGTGTGCCTGCATGCACACAAACATAAAGGCATCAAGACTATTACAGTCAGAACTGTTACACAATGTTGTCGGTACAATTGGAGTTCAGACTTTAGCCTGCAGACTAAAAGCCGTGTTGGAATAGACTTTCTTTTTCCAGAGTCCGTCAACTCAGGCACCTTTTAATCGGAGCCAATTATTGGATCTAAGATCCGAGGTATTTTTACACAGCATAGATAACCTGCCTGGAACGGACTTGTACTGCTGCGTCCGGCACACAGCAGGTGGGAAACACCCGACCGACAGCCGGACAGCTCTGATGAGGCTTCACTCTATGAAACACAACAACTGGTCACAAGCCAGAAATGGTTGCAACAGTTTATTCTTTCTTTTATACGTGTATTTCAAAAGCTTCTTTAATACGACAGGCAACTAATAGGGGAGTGAAAGGGAGGATAGAGAGTTCATTCGTTGGTTTGGTATGAATGTGAGTTAATCCCGTCTCCTGGCTCACAACAACTTTTCTAAACTTCACGACTTGTTTTGAGTTTGTTGATTAATATTTGCCTGTCACAATGTGACCTGTTAGTCTGGTGTCACTTCCCATCTCCTGAAACTTTCATTTCCTGTTCTGAGACCTCGGCCTCACCGCAGCCATCAGACACACACAAGTGCTACGAGCTTCTGCAGGCGAGAACAGCCGACGAGTCAGGCGTTCCACGTGCTTCTGTGTTAGATAAATGTGATTTATATCATATATACATGTTTGTCACTTGACTTGCAGCGGTATTAGACAGAAGCAGGATGTGAATGTGTGTCCTCTCTTTTCAGGAGACGAATGAGCAGAAGCTGTTTAAGATCGCCAGCGAGCTCCTACACACAGAGAAGGCCTACGTAGCTCGACTCAATCTGCTGGATCAGGTGAGGACCTCTGCTCCACGTCTCTCTCTTGGACCATAAAACTCTCGCTGTTCTCCGTCCCTCAACGTTGCATTCATCTCTCCAGGTATTCTGTGCCAAGCTGATGGAGGAGGCGAACAAAGGAACGTTCCCCGTGGACGTGGTGAAGAACATCTTCTCCAACATCTCCTCCATCAACGCCTTTCACAGCCAGTTTCTTCTTCCAGACTTGGAGAAACGAATGGGAGAATGGTGAGTGTTTATTCTACTGATGGAAAAAGAAATGAGATGATGGAGCTGCTGCTGCTGCATGCCTGCTCATAAAGGGAGCAGCGAATAATACTCTTAAAGCACCTCAGGTTCAGGCTCTTACAATCTCCCTTCCTGCAGGGCGTCCACACCTCGCATCGGAGACATCCTGCAGAAACTCACACCCTTCCTCAAGATGTACGCGGAGTACGTGAAGAACTTTGACAAGGGCATGGAGCTGCTGAAACACTGGATCGACCGCTCGCCGCAGTTCAAGGCCATCATTCAGGAGATCCAGGTACATCACGTCCACAGCTTCCTCTTTGTACTCTGACTTCTGTAACATGGAAACTGAAGCTGGTTCTGTCTGTGTAGAGTCAGGAGGTTTGTGGCTCCCTGACGCTCCAGCATCACATGTTGGAGCCGGTGCAGAGGGTCCCTCGCTACGAGATGCTGCTGAAGGACTACCTGAAGAAGCTGCCGCAGGAGGACCCCGACCGACGGGATTCAGAGAGTACGTTATTAATGCAACAACGTATCTCAGATCAGAGCGTAGCTCCTCTGATGTACAAGTTACCCAATCTTTATCTTTTTTATATTCTTCAGAATCGTTAGAAATCATCGCCACGGCAGCGACTCACTCCAACAGCGCCATACGGAAATCTGTAAGTAAAGAACCTTTTACTCCGGAGTTGTTATTCATTGAACACAATCTCTGGACTAAAACGACTCTCCGTCCCGTAGGAGAATCTGAAGAAGCTGCTGGAGATCTACGAGATGCTGGGCGAGGAGGAGGACATCGTCCACCCCTCCAACGAGTTCATCAAGGAGGGGCAGATCCTGAAGCTGGCGGCCAGGAACACGTCCGCCATGGAGAGATACCTCTTCCTGGTGAGAGGAAGTCTTCACACTGCAGGGAAATACGCTGCTGAAACAAGAGAATCGTTTGGTGCCAGGAACACTGAGAACACATCAGGGGCGCATGAACAAACCTCCCTGTCAGTGATAGATGTTATTAACTCCTGGCTGAATGTCTCCCACCTGCCCGGTTCAGGGCGCCTGCAGTGTAAAGACAACAGATGCACACGTCTCGTACGTCCTGGTAAACAAGTATAAAGTGTTTCTTTCCTTCCTGCCAGTTCAACAACATGATGCTGTACTGCGCGCCCAAATTCAGCCTGGGCGGGCCCAAGTACACGGTGAGGACGCGGATCGGCGTCGACGGCATGAAGGTTCTGGAGACGAGCAACGACGACTACCCCCACACCTTCCAGGTGTCGGGGAAGGAGAGGACGCTGGAGCTGCAAGCCAGGTACATCCAGATGTCGTTTCTGTTTGTCCTGTATTGATATTTAAAGTAAACAGAGGGAATATAAGGAACATAAGGGGGGTCCAGCTGTGGGAGTCGCCCCCCCACTGATGTGTGTAATTCTATGTCATTTGCAACCACACACGGTATAATTTCATCTAAATGAGCACAACCACAGTCGTGTTTAAAAACTGTAAATCTCTAAATAAACTCTTTGACCGCAGCAAACTGCCATGTTGGGTCTCAGCTTTTTATACTTTTAATACTTTGTTTTAATGTTTGTTTGTTTGTTTTTCACCCCGTCAGCTCGGAACAGGACAAGGCCGACTGGATTAAGGTACAAACAATAAAACATTGGATTATTTAAATTGGATGATGTGTCTGAAAACTATTTATTAAGAAATGTTTTAATGTTTTTCTCTTCAGGCTTTCCGGGAGACCATCGAGATCTTCCAGCAGAAAAATGAGTCGTTCAAGAACGCGTCTAAAGAAGTGGAGCAAGTTTCGGTCAGCGTCCCTCAGAGTTACAGTGAGTTACATGCGTCCTGCTTCGGTGTGAACTGTTCTCACTCTTGTTTGTTCCCTACAGAATGCAGAGTTGGGGAAGCGAGCCCCGCGCTGGATCCGCGACAATGAAGTGACGATGTGCATGAAATGTAAAGAGCCTTTCAACGCTCTGACGCGGCGCAGGCACCACTGCAGAGCCTGCGGCAATGTAAGTAGTCTGACAGCCGCCTTGTGCATCCGTAGGGAGTCAGTGAGTCCTGTGTGCAGTGACGAGGAGCTGGAGGCGGCTGCCTGCTGGAGGAAACACAGAGGACTAACTGTGAGCTTCTCCTCGTCTTTCAACCTTCTTGCAGGTGGTTTGCTGGAAATGCTCCGACAACAAAGTCCCTCTGGAATACGACGGCAACAAGATGAACAAGGTCTGCAAAGACTGCTTTTCCATCCTGACTGGAGAAAGCATAACAGAGGGCAAGAAGAAGGGCATCCTGGAGGTCAGTGAGGCGCTTCTAAGCATAAAATAACGGAGAGAAAACACCAGCTTCTCGTTTTCATGGTTGTTTTCCTCTTGCAGATCGAGGCGGCTCAGTTCACGGGCAGCAGCATCATGTGTGGCTTCCTCCAGTACTGTGAGAAGAACAAACCCTGGCAGAAGGTGTGGTGTGTCATCCCTGAGAAAGAGTCCCTGGTGCTCTACCTCTACGGAGCTCCGCAGGTAAACAGCACGAACACGCCGCAAGCATTTGATCACGCATGTAACATCAGGGATTAATATCATCTCTGGGCTCATCCCTTCAGGACGTGAAGGCCCAGTGTACCATCCCGCTCCTCGGCTACACTGTGGACGACAGCGCCCGGCCCGCCGACCTGCCTGCCAGCTTCCGCCTCTCCCAGTCCAAGTCTGTCCACAACTTTGCTGCTGAGACGGAGGAGCTGAAGCAGCGTTGGCTGAAAGTCATTCGAGTGGCGGTGACGGGGGAGGTGTCAGAAGGCCCTCAGACCAACGGCAGCAGCGCCGACACGATTGACAACATCACTCAAGAAGCGGCTTCTGATAGCGCGTAGGGAGCGTCTACTATCAGCAAACCTGCTTAGGAAAGACAGGATGTGTAGATGTGTACTGCACAAACAATCGATGCACACTCTCCATGCTGACTGTGAACAAACTGCCTTGGTCCTCGTCCCCTCTTCCTCCTGGGATTATCTCATGAACCCATCAGGATTGATTGCTCGAGCCATGCTGGATTACTAACAAACACGCCCGGTACAATCAACTCCGGAGCGAAGGGGCTTCAGGATTGTCGGCATGTTTAAGGACGGCTCTTACCGGCCGCCATGGACCCTTCCTGCGTCGACGCCTCTGGAGCCGGTGGACTATTACAACCACGGACTTACAGCGCCCTGTTCAGGATGTGAAACTGCTGGTGTTCTAACTCAGCTCCGTGTACAGTCTGTTGTCGTTGTTGTTTTTTTCATTTCATAAAGGAACAACTGTGTTTTTAATGCACAGAAAAAGTATGATAGAGCGTATTTACAGTATTCAGCCGTCTCTTTGCTTGAGGTTGGTTCCAAACCTGCAACAGTGAGTCCGTCTCCTCTCGTCCCTCAGTGGAAGCCTCTCAATGTTCTACTCAAACTGTGGATGCTGTCGGTTTATCGGTCCGCCTGCTTGCAGAGTTTTAGTGCTGGAGATGGGCCTCGTCGTAAACTGAAGGAAGTACTCTAGAATCCAGACTACTTTGTGGCGCTGTCTTTCCAAATTGTTCAGGGTCATTGCAGGTGCTGCAGGTGAGGGAGGGGGGGGGGGGGGGGGGCATTAACTCACCCTCTGCATACATTCCAATGCATTCAACCCCTTTGTGCGTCCCAATACACTTAGTAAGATATTGCATCAAAATAGCAGGAACGCTCAGAATCTAGAATCCCTTCTTATAAATAGAAGTCAAGCTTAAAATACAGACTTCCCATTATTACTACAAACCCCATGCCCCGACTTTATAACGCAGGCTTTTCAACTTTAGAAATCTCCCTGCAGCCACATGAGACATGATGCAACACAGCCTGAGTCGTCCATGACGAGTAAACTGACCTGTGAGTCTGCACACAGCTGTTTGTATTAAAACAGCTGTGTGCTAATGCTGCACGACAATGATCGATGATACGACGACTCGCGTGCCGGACGGAGGATGAGTGATAACTGACTACGGGGCGGTGAAGGACCTCAGGTGATGAGGAGGCGAGCGAGGGAATCGTCGCTGGCTGTGTAGAGATGCAGAGGCACAATCATATAGCAAGCCGGTGCAAAGAATTGTAAATGTGATGTCAATGCTGTAATTAATTTGTACTATTTAAAGTAATTTATAGAGTATGACAAGCATGTTCTGTTGAAGTAGCACACATTTTTCGCTGTTAGCTAAGAAGTGTCGTAGGTAGATCTTTTCCACTAACTCGTCCACACGCCGGTGGAGCAGCAGCCGGTCGGGGGCCTGGACGGACTGCGGCGGGTCGTGTATGTGCCTATAACTCTTCCAGTGGGTGTGTTCATCCACACATGTGCGGAGTTGCCCCAGCGCTCCATGCTGGTGTTCACCCTCTCCAAACTTCCCCTTCCTCAGTATTCCAATAAAAACACCAACAGCACACAACTTGCCTGTCTGTAAGATCCGAATGTAAATCCAGATTTTTATGTGACCCCCCCCCCGAAAGGTTTTGAGAATCTACGCACTTTACATTCTTATAAAGTGTAAACCAGATTAAATATTATTTATGTGGATTTGGAGCTTGTTTCGTGGTGTTATTGGAACAGGCAAGTGAAACCAGTCTGACTCCTCTTCGTCAGACGGTTGAGAAAAGGCTCGTTTTGGTTCCTTGTTTCGCTTCTGATGGTCCGTTCGTCGCTACGTGTCCTCCTCGACTTTCACACAAGAACAGTTGGAGTAGTCAGAAGCTCTGACGACATCCGTTCAGAGAAAAGAACACAGAATACTGAAACAGGAAGAGGTTTCTATTCATACACTAACGATTCTCACCCGGCTGCATGCAAGCGAGGACATTCTCTACTAGCAGAAGTATTTAAAACTTTACTAGTTTAGTTGGTTTGATGTGTGAAGTGAGAACCAGACGAGTATTTTACAGGTTTCCAAAACATTTACTGGAACAAAAAAAAAGACAAATCCAAACAATCTTCTCATCTTGTAAATATTCAATGTTTCTACAAGATGCATCTTCTCTCGTCCTAGTCAACGCGTCTACGAGCAGATTGGACACATGATGGGAGGACGTCGACAAACCCACCAGAGGAGTTGAGGAGAGGAACAGAAAGATGTTGCAGTAAAAGCAAATTTACAAAAAAGTCTTTAGAAAGTTTTCTAAATGTTGGTCGTCTATGCGCTCGGTGGAGATTTCGATTTGTTTAATAAGAAAGAGTGAATTTCATTGGCAGACAGTCTTTGTGTTTGTGAGTCCGTCTCAGCTCTTGGACTGTCGCAGGAGGCCGCGGATCCTGCGAACCAGAGCCTGGATGAAGGTGTAGCGGGAGCGGACCTGGCTGTACAAGCCCTCCACCTCCAAGAGCTTCCTCTGCAGAGCCTCTCCGAAACCTGCAGCCATGTCACTCTTCAGCTGCACACACACACACACACAGGGAGGAGACATGGCAGAAGGATCAGCCACACATATGACATAAGTTCACCATAGAAGGTCTTCTAATTAAAAGTAAACACCAGGCAGGAAGATGCCACTTTACTTCCAGTTCTTACCAGGTCTAAGTCTTGCCGACTGACTCGGGACAGACTGAGTCCTCGACCTCCACTTGCCTGCAAACCGCCAAACGAGTCTGAAGGCAAATTAAAAACAAACATTTTACTTCATCATTAGAGGCCCTTTAAGTCTGAGACTTCCTCAGATTGACGGGCAGACGGGGTTGTGCCGATGAGCTTTCCAAACCACGTCTGCTAACCATCAGCTCTGTTAGCTTTCACACGTGAACTTGCTACAGTGTCTCTCGGAACATCTGGGCTCACCGTCTGTGAGGCGGGATCTGTGCAAACTGGTACCAGGCAACAGGGAGTCCTTGGGGTCGGTGGGCGTGCAATGCAACAAGTAGTACTCCAGGTGGCGCCACAACACAAATAAACAGGTCTCGATAACGTCTGAGGAGGAGGCAGGTCAAGGCATTTCACGGCACAGAGACAAACATTATTTAGTTTCTTGTAATTCTGGTGTATAACGCTGCTTGTTCCTGTGAGTACAACTATTACTCGGGCGAGGGGAAAGGATACAGGAGCACAGGGCCAGCAGCTTGGCTCTGTTGTTGATGAGCTGCACCAGTCGTCTCTTGGCCAGCAGGCTCCTCTGGACCGACGAGATCTTCTCCACCCCTCCTAGACCTAACACCAGGCCTTGGCACAACTACAGAGAAGATGTCTGTGGTTAGAGCTGAAGATGATGTACAGTAACATGAGGTGGTGAGTGTTTATCAGTCCATCATTACCTCCTTGAGCTCCTCAGGAGGCAGCTGGTCCAGGCTCTGCAGCTTGCCCAGGCTCTGTCTGTGACTCTGGTGATACCGGAAGAAGTCAGCAGCGCTGTTCTTCAGCAGGTAAAGAACGAGACCCAGACTGGGGGCTCGGGAGTAAACCATCGATGGCAGCGTGGATGAAAGATCTACAAAGAATAAGAGCACAGTTCAGTCTCACGCTTGTGTTAGTGAAGAATGAAGAGCTAAAAGGTCCTGGTGAGGTCCTGGATACATACCTGCACGGCCTCCGTCCCTGCCGGCCGGCTCGCTGCCAGACGGGCTGAAGAGGCAGATACTGAACTGGGCCTGGGCTGAGCTCTGCAGCAGCAGCGTCTGGCAGTACTCCATGATGTTTGCACACACCTGAGGACAGAGGACCACGTCATGACTACCAATGCAGGACAGCAGACATTCCTGCTATTCTCTCCCCTGTATGGAATCCTTGTTTCTCTAACCTGCTGCATGGCGACCTCCATCTCCTCTCGTCGTTCTGCCGAGTCCTCTGGCGCCGACATCTCGGCCTGTTTCAGCAGCCTCTCGCGCTCGCTGCCTGCCAGGCGGCCCAGCAGGGACAGACACAGACGCTACAACACGACAGACGTATTGCCAATTATAGAATCTCACAGAGCATGAGCAGGGAAGGAGAAGCTGTCAATGAAGTTGTGTACACTATGTGTGATTACAGCTTCCTCACCTGGAATCTCTGGATGTGACTCTGGAACTCCAAGAGAGCAGCACCGTTGACCTCGCCGCCCATCTCAAGGGCACCTGAGACACAAAGCGGTACATGAACCTCATGGAATCATAGAATTAATATGTGGTTTGCAGAAATATCATGCCGAGAGAATAAAAAGACCAAAAGATGGTAATAATAATAATAATAATAATAATAATAATAACAAGGTGATACTTATTATTGTTTACCTGGCAGAGCAGTCTTACTGATGATACCAGTCAGCAATGAGAGCTCCTGCAAAGCTCCCATACTGAGCTCCCGACAGTGCAACAGAGCCTGAATGGTGTCTGCATGGACTATCAGCCACTGGAGGACCTACACACACCCACACACACACAACATTTAACTACCTGATAGACTGTTGTTCAACATTCCTGATTGAACATAATGATGTAAGAGGATCAAAAGCATTTGTAAGTGCTACTCCTTTTCTACTTCATCAATAACTATCTGAAACAATAACTACAGTAAACATGTAATGACTGATACATCTCTTACCTGCGCTGCCCCCTGCTGGTGGTTCATAGCGGTGGAGGTCAGGATGACCTGGAAGAGCCTCAGGGTTGGTAAAAGAATCTGCCTGTAGCGTTCCATAGGGCTGGGGATGAAACCTGATGGGTCCCTCATCAACCTGTGGACACACATATGTAAGTCATGTAAATCTGAAGGACTCAACAATGAGACAGAAGCATGAATCCATTGATTGCAGTGGTGTGAAAGCTGCTGTTTCCAGAGCCTTGTAACAAGCAGAGTTTGACACTTATAAAAAGGTGTTGCCTCCTTCCATTCACACCCATTACCTGTGTGCATCACTGTCAGGTACCATGTCAAACACCTGACACTCTATCAGCTGTGCCACCAGTCCACAGCGCAGCAGCTCCACGGCGCCCTGGCCTGTCTTCGCCACGCGAGTGAGCAGAGCCTGAAAACACACAGCAGGGCTTCTTAACCCGACACTCAGAGGCTTTAAACGGAGACTGCTTCTCTGGATTATCAGTGTTTGGGACAAGTGGAAAAACAGAAGGTGATGTGCAATCACACGCAGTCGGCGTCTCACCATCTTGCTCTCGTAAATGTAGAGTTGTTTGAGGAGGGGTGGCTGAGGTGTGAGCAGGCTCTGAAGGCCGACGTCGTCCTGCCTCAGGCTCTCAACCAGTGACCGCAGGTAGCCGCTGTTGCAGACGTACACAAGCCACTGATTCTGACGGTCTATGGAGAGGATTCGGTCCAGCAGTGCGAGAGCCAGCATCTATTAGACATGGAGGGGAGAGAAGGACGACAAAGCAAGTCAATAAAATAAAGTCCGTCAAGCATATTTAAGACCTTTGCTTTTCTCAGGGCCGAATAAAACAGGCACCGTTGTCTGAATCTATTAAACAGAGTGCAGTGACAGTGGTTTAACTCTTACCCTGCTAATTTCATGGCCGTCACACGCATCCCTGCACACCACCTCCATTAGAGCCTTGCCATAGTTCTCGATGATAGTGAGGTTCTCTCTCTGCAGTTTGGAGAAACCATCTTCAGGGGCGGTGAGACGATCCCACATTGCCATCCCTGCTAAAGGAACAGAGAACAAGTGCTGATCAGTCTTCCATCACGTGATGAGAGAAGTGTCCATCACTATATATTTGCCTGTTTGCAACCTGACATTATGATATATATCTCTGTGTGTTAATATTTCTGTGTGGTACCTGTCTGTAGAGTGTCTGGTTCCTCAGGTTTCTGGGCGATTTGAAGGTAGTACAGCAGAGAGCCGTACAGGTGAGCACGCAGACGCTGGTATCCTCCTCCTTTAAAAAGACAATATCATACAAATGGGAATCAAATTACGATGAATCCCACAAATACCATACTTTGAGTTTATTGAGGTGACAGCTAACCAGTGCAAAGGATGAAGTCCAGCAGCTTGCGAAGGATCAGATGCAGGGCGGAGTTCGTGATGGAGGCAAAGCCAGACGAGGCCTCTAATCCCACTCCCTGCTGCTGCTCAGACAGCACTGATTGGCTGAGGTGGGCGGTCAGAGTGAAGACAACCCCAGCAACAATGGGCATCAGTTCTCCTGCTGCATCATCAGATAAAACCTGGACCGTGTGTAGCAACATTACATGGAGTTGAACAAGAGGTATCTGCTGTGATTATGTTCTTTGTATGACTCAAGGGGAGAAACATCGCCACTGACCTTATCATGCAGGTCGAGCAGCAGGTCTCTGATGATGAGCTGTCTTTCGTCAACAGGTATAAGATCAGCAGGGCAGGCGGTCAGCAGCGTCTCCACCAGGCCCCTCCAGGACTGCAGCGCATGTCTCTTTGCACTCAGACTCCGACGGACGCGGTTACGTTCCACCACCTGCTGCAGGATCGAGTTCACCTCCTAGGAGAATACACGCAGGAAGAAGAGTTATATCTCCGATGCGAGGTGGTCCTTCCTTTGGTTATTCCTGGCTCACACAAATAGCTTACGGCTATGTGTTGCTAAAGCTACAACACCTAAACGCAGTCCCATTGTTCTACTCACCTCCATTAACAGCGGCCTCTGTCCGATGGCTGCCATTCCTTTCAGTCCGTTCACCTCAGCAACCAGCACTTGATGAAGCACCTGTGAGGAAGATTAAAGCTCAATGACTCACAGTCATGTTTAAGATGAAGAAGAGCGATGAAGAGAGGATAACCCTACAAACTCACCTTAACGTTGCACACGGTGTGTCCCTGCTCGTTGACATGCTCGCAGTTGGAGATCACCTGTTCTATCTGAGTGCGCTCAAAGAACTCCAGTTGCAGCAGCTCCGGCATATCCTGACTGAAATCGATGGCGTCCAGCACACTTAGTAACTTCCGGCGCACTGATGGCATCACACAAAGATACAGTGAAGAGTTAAAATCACCCTGGTGTTGTTCTAAAGAACCATGAATGACAGATTGCTTGAAAAGCAAGTGTGAATATGTTGATAGTATATTGGACCGTAACAAACCTTTAGAAACTGTGTCAATATGCAGGAAACTGCTGACTAATCTGGTGTCCTCCTCCATGCCCGACTCCCCATCAGCTAAAATAACAAATCAGAGGATCATGTCAGTGTGCATGTGAGGGGGTTGGCAGGCGTTGGCCAACCTGACTAACACACAACATACATATACCTGCATGCTGACTGTAAGGCTGGTCATCCAGCAGCAGGCTGACGAGACGTTGTGTGTGTGAACGCTGACGGTTCAACGACGTCACCCTCAGCTCGATGGCAGCTGTTTTCATGAGCCAAGACATCTGGGAGAGGGCGGCGATCTGGTTATCTGAGGAGGGCACAGGGTCGAGGTCAAGGCAATGAACTGCTTTTCCCTCATAAACATATGTTGAGCTTAGTATTCACCAGGCAGGATGAAAGGTACGTGCTGTAGATGGGAGAACAGGAAGTCCTGGCTGGTCCTCAAATAGCGCATAGTGGGTCCAGATGTGTCTGAGCAGGCACACAGCTGGTAGATCACCTGCAAGCGGGAAGCAAAAGACAAACATATTTAGACGGAAAAACAATAATTCCAAATACATATTTAAAGAATGAAAAGGAAACATAAAGGTGTGAGAAGATGATGAGGTAGACCTGGTAGCAGAGCTCAGCCAGGTGTGGGGCCTGCTGTGTGAGGACAGGTCCAGATCTCTTCTCAGTGCCTCTCTGCAGAAGACTCAGGATGGCATGAAGGCAGCTCCGGGGACATCCTAACACACCTGAAACACGGCGAGGAGCACAACGTCAACAAATTATGATCCCACAATGTTAAAATCCCAACAGGCATCACTATCAACATGACGGAGGCAGATGTGGAGGTCTGACCTGGGTCCTGAAGGTTGGTGGAGGACACAGGCTTCTTCACTTCATAGCCCAGAAGATACAGGGCCAGATTGGGGGTCTTCAGCTCCAAAGAAGTGATGAGAAGGTTCAGGATATGAATCTGGGTTTCATGTCGGATTCTTGCCACCTTCTTTTGTGGATTTGGGTCTGGGTCTGGAAGTTAACGGTTTGAGGAAGTTCTGTCAGTAACGCTATGATACACACACTCAGCTTTTGTAGTATTAAGATGGCAGGTTGAGATCTTAAACAGGACATGGTACAAAGTTTAAAAGACAGATGTGGAACATGTTCCTCACCATCTCCTGTCTCTGTTCCCTCTTCTGCCTCATCGTTGTCCAGACACTCGACAAAGCCCGCCATCAGCTTTTCACTCACAGTCTATGTGGCAGTAAAACAACCACAGACCCGTCTCAGTAAATCAAACTGACTTTTCTAAAATATCCTGCAGCTTTGTGTGAAAAGGATCATTAACATGTTTAGTGGACTACAGGCTTACATGTACCTGGTCGTATGTGAAGTCTCCCACCAGCCTGATTTGAATGTTGGGGTAGTTGGCAATACGACGCAGGATCTTGGCACTCTGGAAGGCCGCCTCTGGGTTGGAGGTGCTGTGGTACAGATACCTGCAAGGGAAACACTCAACTTAGCCTACCAGCCTTCTAAAGGATATAATTACATGTGATCCCTGTCGAGGTATGACATCACAGCTTGAGAATGCACCCAACAAAGTCACAACCTGCAGGTTAAATCTCACTGCTTGTAGAACCAGCTGGATGTTGTTACCTGGCAATATTGACAAGGTGATCTGCCCTGCGGGTTTGAGGGCTGACCCCCTGTAGGAGCTGCTCCAATGGGGACACCAGCAGCGAGGCCTGGCTCTCTCTGAGGAGGTCCATGAACACCACCTCCTTCTGCAGAGCCAAGTCCAGCAGGCATAGGCAGTGCAGCACAGCTGACTCCAAGTGCTTCTTACCTGTCCAGGTGGGAGATTAATGTCGTCAGAACAAACAAATACACGCACAAACTTTCTCTGTTTCACTGACAGCGACTGCATGGGTCCTCTCACCGGGGAAGAGCGCATACGTGTCCAGCTGGCGTACACCCTCCTCCAGCAGGCAGAGGCAGAGCGCCAACATGGGCGAGTCTTTGAGCAGATGGAACATGATGCTGTGGCCGGGTGGCTTGTAGGCCAGGACCTGCTCACCCTGCAGCTCCACCATCTCCTGGACAAAGTCTGAAGGCTGTGGCTCATAGTCCCGCAGCAGCTTGTGGAAGACTTCCAGCGTACAGTCAGCTACCTCCCACTAAACGAGGGCAAAGAAATAAACAGATGCATCAAAGCGCCTGCGCGCTGTGGCTATATGCACCTGTTAAACGGCACTAGGAGAGCACAGCTGCTTACCTTCTCAGCCGGACGGCGATACGCTCTTGTGGGGAAGGCGAGGAACACAGAGTCGCGCAGGAAGTTCAGGTAGGGCTGGAAGCCTGGTACGCGCAGCCCCGCACCCAAATTAACAGGCAGGCTGCTCTCAACGAGTGTGCTGATCAGATGACAGAAGGCTCGAGTCAGAGGGTACTCCTCGCAGCTGGATTCGATCTCATTGAGCTCCACCTGAGAGGTTCGGAAAACATGTAAGAAAGTTGCCCAGCAAACTTAGAATTTGTACTCACAGTGCTGCATCACATTCACTCACCTCAATTCCCGCTGCCTGCCTCTGTCCTGGGGCTCGCACTGTCTGAAGGATCTGCCGTTGAAGAACATGGGGATACAAACTTTAGTAGATGTGCTCCAACAATATGTCTCAAGGCCACGATAGACAACTGAAAACAATGTCTCAATAGCAAAAGAATCCATTGTTTCAATCATATACCGGTAACTTTTAAAAGGAGATTAGAAGAGTTTCTATCCTTTGTTCACAGAATGATTTAAGTTCACTGCATCCTGAACATTTAAGAGAAGTCCATTATTAATATGAACAATGCTGACACAGTTGTTAGTTTATTTATGAAGGCCAACCTGTGTGTACTCCAACGACTGCCAGAGTGAAGCCGCAATTTCTGGTGACTTCCCAAATGCTGCCAGGCAGCGCAGTAGCTCAGCTTTTAGGATGGGCGGAATGCTGCATTGTAGCAACCCCAACATCACTACAACTGGGGTCCACTGGGGATGTTCACACAATGCCAGACGAGCACTTTCACTCTGGAAAACACACATTAAAGAAAAATCACCGAAGCAGTCAGGACAGGATTTTCCTGGATCATTTCCCAGAACATCTGAACATTAACAGGATGCCCACTGTACTTGACCTTGATCATGAATATAAGCACCAAACCCAACCCAATTCTCTTTGTGTCTCACCCATGTAATAATGGTGTTGAGTAACTGCAAAAACGAGGTGAGTCCGTCCAGTTCTCTTTGGGTGATGCCCCGTAGGGGAGGGTGACGATACTGTGTTGCATCTGGATTTGGTAAGTCTCTCCGCAGGTTCTCATGGTAGAGCATGAGGGAGTGGAAAAAATGTTCCCAGGACACCGGGCTGCCTGCGACTCCCTGGATGTTGTCACCTGCGTTCATGTACATCAGGTTACTTGCTAAACTCTTTTTCATATCATATAAATATGACATTACGTTGATGTTGAGCAAATGGTTTCAGGTTAAAAATCTGATCTTACCATGTGTGGCTCCATTGGTTTTAAGCAGGCTGAAGCAGTAGTGGGCACACTGAGGACCATTGGCGAGACCTTTCAGCATACGGAGATAAGACATATAGAGGGTGGAGGGCAGAAGGTCTCCCATCTGACGCACAAACTTTGACAGAACCACCTGCATAGAAGCACAGGAAAAGGTAAAAACACCAGAAAAGGTGAAGCTCAACCCTCGTTATTATGTTGAGGTTCAGGTGCCCGTACCTGCTTATGTGGAGGCCTTTGCAGTGCCATTCCCAGGTAGGGTCCATGTAGACCGGTGTGATGCAGGGACTCTGTTGGAAACCAGAACTCCAGACCAAGCTCCAACTTAAATGTGTCCTGACTGTAAAACTCTCCTATCTGGAAAAACAAAGACACCAGTGTGAACAACAACTTAAAGACCAGTACGGGAGGTAAGCTGGGAGGTTAGGTGTGATTGGATTAATTTCATACATCATCATTATGTTACTGTGTGTGTGTGTGTGTGTGTGTAAATAAGACTGACAAGCATCATGAGATGGTCTAAGTCCTTGCGCAATGACGATGGAGGCTCGCTGTCCATCTGTATGGAAATATGCACCAGGCGGGCATCTTCATCAGCGCGGTTGCGTAGCTGCTTCACCTACCACGAGAGCACAAACATCTACATCATGGTGCACGCCAACAGAAATTTTACTTTTCTTTATTTTTCTATCTTTAGTAAAGGCATTGGAAGGAGACACGTGTGCCATTTCTCACCTTCATTGGCATTAGTGCCAGGAAGTCTGTGATGAGTGAATGGAGGCGCCGGATGTAAAACTCTTCCTGGGAGAAGCTCGCACAGTCTAGCATGCCCTCCTTCATAAACAGGAAGACATCTCCCAGTATGGCCTGGTCAGCCAGGGCTTCATCTGCCTCAGTGAACTCCACCAGTGCTAAAAGGCACACACAGAGAAATAAAGAACATTTAAATGGCTGATATCTTTGAGAACTTTTTTTTCTTCAAACAGGTAGTCATATATTGATTGTCAACAGGTTAAGCATGTACCTGAGCCCTGTGGTAGCTGGGAGAGGGCCCTGAGAGACAGAGCCCAAGCCAGTCGACACACAGCCTGCAGGCCAGGAAGCTTCCATGGCTGGTTGTCCATTAAACGACTGTGCACTGCAGACACATACTGCTTCTCCGTCAGCAGCGGCAGCGCCTGGAGCAGATCTACAGAAACAGCAGAGACAATCCTTCACTACCTGTGAGACACAAATACTCTAAACTAAACTTTTTTTAATAGATTTGACATGTGACTTCTATTTAAGTTTAGTTTCGAGACAATAGGTGTACTGACCGTCTCTATCTTCAGTCCCCTGCTCGACGAAGCTGACGTCCAAGCAGTACAGCAGAGCCATGACCAGAGCAAGGTTCACTTTGTCTAATGAGCCATCAGCTTGAACTGTCACCGTCTCCAAGTGGCCAATGAGAGCCAGGGTATCATCTTTTGTCAAAGGTGATTGGCAGGTCCAGGAAAACAGGCTGTCTGCAAGGGCCTGTCGGCATTCTTTGATGAGGTCAGAAACCTGCGGACAAGAGTGGAAGTCAACATGATGTTTCTACTTCAGTAACAAGCTACTGCTTACGCAATCTTCCAGTGTGATTGATAGAGATGATTATTTAGTTGAAATAAACCCACCTCTTTCCTGTGCTTTTCATTGCCCAGGCCCCGCTCCTTCTGCAACCGCTCAAACTCACGTTTCACATTTATCTCTGACACCAAGGTAAGGATGCGTTTGGTCAAACCCTGGCTCATCAGTTCGTCTGTGAAATGTGTCGTCAAAGCCACCAGCTCTTGACTAAGTCAGGAAGAAAATGAGCACAGGTGAACAGCGCTCATATGCAAGCTTAAAGAGAGTACAAGACACAGACCCCATGCCATTTCTAGAATGTATAATCTGTATGTGCCCTGAAGGGAGCTGTTGAAGTGTTGAGAGCATCATTACCTCAGATCCAGGGTGAAAGTCTTTCCATGGCGAGACTGGATTAGCGTGCGCAGAGAACTGGCCACACAAAGCTTCCCATCCCAGTAGAGGAGCACCGCCACTAGCCCACGTGTCAGCCCGGGAAAATGGGACTGCTGCTGCTCACCTGAAGAGAAAGATGTTTAACTACGTTTCAATTGTCATGCTCTCCAAAACAAAATAGCTCTCAACAAATGTGATTGATGCGCCTAAAGAAAAACAAAATCATAAAAGAATTGAATGTCGTGCTTTTTTCCTACCTGCCAACAGTAGCTCCAGAGCTGATAGCTCTCCAATATCAAACAAATCACTGAGGATGAAGGCCTCTGACAGAAGCTGCTCTGGAAGGAGTCGAGACCCCTGCTGACCTTGGATGGCGATGCCTTCTGTGCTGGCTTTGCGCACCTTCTCTCTCTGCTCTGCACTCTTTGGCTGAAGGGGTCAACACATTCAGTATGCTACACTGGAGGAATACTATAGTAACATGCAAATAAGAAATGACAGCAGACATAGAGGCAGAGATTCGAACAACATCTCACCGGATTCTTAAAGAGTGACAGAAAGTGCGGTTTGTGTTTCTTCAGTTGCAGGTCGAGGAGGTGGAAACTCTCTGGCTGTCTCCTCAGTACAGCCCCGACCACCGTCTCCGAAAGCTCCTTCAGCGGTCCCCACAGACTGGCTCCTAAATGAGCGCATGTTCTTTCAGAGGTTTTGTTCACATATATACAAAGCTGACAAATCTGACATATGTTATATTGCATTGGTGTGTCTTGCCATATGACTGTTGTGTATCTCATATATATAAATTATCCTATACATAACTTGCCAGTTAGGCTCTGCTTGATTAATTTTGCTGTAATGATTTTGGCCAGGGACTCTATTCTGGACATAATAACACATAATGCAATCAATCCTTTGCTCCTTATTTACTAAGGAGATTGATGCTACCTACTATTACATTCACTGTGGATTCATCTGATGGTTGCCTTAACGTATTGTCTTCAGTTGATTCAGTTTGTCGAACCCAAAGTCAACGTTTGTTTCTAACGTTAGCTAGCACACATCAACATAGCCAAGTGACAACTTACCTTAGTGTCAGTTGTCACTTGGCTATGTTGATATGTTTGTTGAAAAAATCAAATCTTAAATCTCTAAGTCATTATAATATAACTGAGACTTCTTCTTTTTGCTAAAATATCAGAATTGGCTAATGGAGCAACCAGGATTACAGGAAGCTTGTGGCAGGCTCAAACACTTGTTAACTTGCAGACAAGCTAACTGTTACATTAGCTTGTCCGTAAATTCAGTGTAGCACAACTAAACAAACCAAAACATGTCAGTTTCACTTTTGATTCCAAGTATGTAAACTAATTTTCCAATCATTTTAGAGGGCGTACGAAAAACAGGGTTATCAGTTAAGTTAGGTTTTAATGTGAAAATGAGTTGAACGTGACCACCCAACAACTCTTAAGTTAGCTATTTTTTTAAATCAATGTTAGCTAACGATGTGTTAACGTGCAGGCTAGGCTACGTTAGCCTAGCACCCCTAGCCTGAACTTCAGTGAGCAGTCACCATGTGGTCAAAACATTTGACGCACAGCAAACACTTGAAAGTGAATACATGTGTTCTTTAACTTCGAAATATTATTCAATATCTACTGCTAAAAATTAACGCACATATTGTTCTTCATTAAGAAAATATTGTTCATACCCGAATTTACCGCCATCTGTACCGCCATGACACACTCGGCAAACTGGACAGGAGGATGTGGTTAGTTGCCGGTGTGAAATTTAAAATAATCCGTTATTCAAAAATACCGTTCTAGTCATGTTTACTCGACAAAAATCTGTAGTTGTAGTTTGATGTGTACACTTAGAAATCGAGTGGGCTTTACCTTCAAAACATTACTGAAACCGTTTGGATTTCTTCAGGCGAGGTCCTCGGACCCTCGGGTGGGAATTGTAGTTTTTCCTGTGCAGATTAACCTGTAATTGACATGGACTTCTTGTGCGTTAAATTTTTCATTTTGATGTCTTCAAATTCCTGCTCTCTTTCGAATACAATTAGAACCATTCAACAAAGCTTCCTTAATAAAGTTCGCTGAGAAACGTTGATGAACCAAACGCGGAACATTTTCGTTCCGTCGTATGTTCACCCGGACTATTTTTGACGTAACACCAACATCTACATGCTAGTTCGGCAGGGTTATGGAGCTGTGACCGCTGAGACTAAACAGATAATTAATGTTTTAATATAATTCCCTGCTGCGGTTAATGTTGTATCGATGTAAAGTGTGCTAGGGGGGTGTTTTGACTAAAACAATGGCGCGGGTTGTTAAAGTGTTTCGGACTCTTCGGAACCACTGGAAGAAGTCCACATTTGCTGTTTGCGTCCTGTCTTATGGGGGTCACTGGCTATACGGGAAACACCTGTAAGTGACTATAATCGTGTATCAGCGCCGACTTGATCGATTACAAGCTCATTCATGTGTCTTACTTTTGTGTATATCTGTTTTTAGTGACAGTGTTCTGAGGACAGAGGCTTGTCAAGAGGCGAGGGTAAGACATCACTTATTTATGCTAAGAAAAAACGATTCTTTCTCTTGTGTTGATAAACCCTGTGATCATCGTCTCTATTAGGAATATGGACGTCAAACGATATCACCTCAGGAGCGGCTCAAGAAAGCAACTGTGATCTTGAATCCTGCAGCTTGTGGCGGGTGAGAAGACAAAACAAACTGAATGGACACTTTTATTTTTTTTCCTCCTCTGAACGACCTCCTGTCTCTGTCTCCTTCAGGAAAGCCAACAACTTGTTTGAAAAGAATGCTGCTCCTCTTTTACACCTGGCCGGGGTGGAGATTACAATAGTCAAGGTATCATTAGTTGTTTTATGTTATAAACAGATCAGTACCGGTGGAGCTCACTGGATAATTAATTAGGTATTTCATGGTTTCTTCTAATAGACAGATTTTGAAGGCCAGGCAAAAAAATTGCTGGATGTTATGGAACAGACAGACATGCTGATCGTGGCCGGAGGGGACGGCACTCTGCAGGAGGTCGTCACGGGTTTACTGCGAAGGGCTGATCAGGTAGGTGTTATACAGTTATTGTGTAGATGCATAATCATCTCATAATCTATTCATGATGAGGTATATATCATCAATCTTTCTAGTAGATTAGATCAAATTGTTTTTTTTAATGTCTTCAGGAAACATATAGTAGCACACCAATTGGATTCATTCCACTCGGCTCTCACAATTCCCTGAGCCCAAGTCTCCACCTCCTCAGTGACAACAAGGTTAAGTGAGTATCGCATCAAAGTAACTCAACCAATTCCATATGTGTGGGGATAAATTGTTGAGCTTTAAATTGTTGTCGGACAGAAATCCCCAATTTTTAGTGACCTACGTCGTTGTAACTTGCATAACTGTTTACTTTTTGACTGTGGGTTCGATAAACTGAATCAACTGAAGAAAATACGTTAAGACAACCGTCAGATGAATCCACAGTGAATGTAATAGTCGGTAGCATCAATCTCCTTAAGTAAAGGATTATTCATGAGTAATTCATCTTTTTTTTATTCTTTCAACTTTCCAGAGACATTACCTCTGCGACACTGTCCATCCTAAAGGGGGAAACTGTACCGCTGGATGTGCTGCAAATCAAAGTGAGAAACTGTCTCTCTCTACTCTCTCTCCTGAAAGTTATCAACTTACTGCTTTTCTTGAATGCAGATGTTTACTTATGTCAGCATTAATGCAGTGAGACAACGTTTAGATGAGAACTTGAATGTCTGTTTGTGTTTGCAGGGGGAGAAAGAGCAGCCGGTCTTTGCTCTGACGGGACTCCGTTGGGGAGCCTTCAGAGATGTTTCTGCCACAATCAGCAAGTAAGATTTCACAGCTTATTTTTTTGTTGAATGTAAGATTATCCTTTATACAAAACATTAACACTCCCATGATATTTCTGCACAGATATTGGTACCTCGGTCCGCTGAAGACAAAGGCTGCTCATTGGTTTTGCACTCTACAGGTACGTTTTCAGCCTCAACATGTATATGGGGAGATTGTAAGGATCGAGTTTAATGACCAAGACAAAATTTAGACCGTTATCGGCTTTATTAACGGCTGTCACTGACCATGGCTGCCAACCTGTCCTCAAGTTACAATGACAAATACATACTATACTTACTGTATAAACTAGCACAACATGTTATCAATGTGCATCCATGATCTTGAAGTTGAAAAGATCAATATGCAAACAGTGAAGCTGATAACATCTGTGGAAATATCCTGATTATATAAAAAGCAGGAGAAATCTGCTTCTTTGTCACTCGTCACTGTGAAAGATGATGTGATTAAATTCTACATTGTTGTGTAATCTCTCAGGAGTGGCCCTTGGTCCGGAATGTCTCAGTGACCTACTTGGCTCCCACCCTTCGGCCCCCTGACCTGCCCTCACAAAAGCCCGCCAGGCCCAACCTGGCCTATCGCATCGTCCGAAGACTGAAGAACTACTGGAACCCACCAGTTGAAGGTACGTTGTGTCTGTGATTGTGTTGGTTTGTACATTTTAACAAGTCAAAAGTGTGAGTTCCACAGTCTTGTTTGTGTGTTTGTGTGTGTGTGTGTGTGTGTGTGTGTGTGCAGAGCCTCCAAAAGTGGAAGAGCCAGAGAAGTGGGAGGAGCAGCAGCTGTCCTCATTAGAGCTGTTCATTCAAACACACAACAAAAACCCTGTTGAGCGGGTCAGTGTTAAATTATATTTTAATAAAACAGGGACTGGTCCTTTAAAGTTTGAAGTATTTCATGTTGTTACATGTGTCCTATTATTTCTTTGAATAAAATGTTCTGTATTCATGTGAACTTGCAGCGCCTGAATGACTCGCTGACGATCTGTGCAGAGCCGGACGACCTCACCGTGGGCGAGTTCATCACTGTGGGGTCGGTACAGGAAGTTTAATAGTCTACAACCGTGAACACTGCAGCTCTGTAAAGTGAATTTAAAAAAATATATATTCTTCTTCACAGAGATAAAAAAGAAGAGGACCCGACTGTATTCACTAAAAACGCCACAAAACTGGAAGCCAGCGCCTGCCTGCTGCAGCTGCCAGAGGTCAGAAGTTTAACACATCAGAGGAAGTCTTTGTGGAGATGCTCCATCTGCATGCTCAAGCTCGTGGGTTTAGTCCTTTTCTTGGTATTCAACTTTGTGTCCTGACCCTGCAGGGTTCCAGCGGCTTCTACAACATCGACAACGAAGAGTATGAGGCCATGCCTGTGGAGGTAAGGCTGTTGCCACGGAAACTACGCTTTTTCATCAACGCAGAGCGAAGAGAACAGCTCCTTTCACAGATGCAGTGAAGAGAAAACAAAACACCGGAAAGGAAAGGACAGCGCAGCAGGAGGACAAACAGATTCTGACAAAACCAGGAACCAGTGGCTGTGAAGTCGTGAAACTCTTGGGTTCATTCAAGCGTCTTGTTTTCAACAATCTTTCACATGTACAAACAACGTTAAAGTATTATTTTCAGTTAAAGTGTATTGTGAAGATGATTACATTACAGTATATGAAAGGACCAAGACATTGTTTTTTTTAAAGCAGTAACCCATGTACAGGTTGTCTTAAAGTACTTTACGTTTACTGAATGGCCGGCCGGGGGCCATCCAATCTGAACCAGGTCAATAAAAACATGTACGACCAAATCAAGTGCGACAATCTGTTAGTACACGTTTACCAGACGCCTTGTTTTACAAAACAGATACAGGATTTTGTGTGTATGCATATACAGTGTATATATTTATATATACACTCCACCAGACCTCTGAAGCTGTGCTGTGGTATCTGGCACCAAGACGTTAGCAGCAGATCTGCTAAGTCCTGTGTTCCTCAAACCATTCCTGAGCCATTTCAGGGCGCATTATCCTGCTGAGACAGGCCACTGCCATTAGGGAATACTGTTTCCATGAAGGGGTTTACTTGGTCTGCAACAATGTTTAGGTAGGTGGTACGTGTCAAAGTAACATCCACATGAGTAGCAGGACCCGAGGTTCCCCAGCAGAAGATTGCCCAAAGCATCACACTGCCTCCGCCAGCTCTTCCCATAGTGCAACCTAGTGCCATGTCTTCCCCAGGTAAGCGACGCAGATGCACATGAAACAATCCGGGATTTATCTTGTTGAGGGAGTCTTGTGTAGAACTGGCATCATGCTAGAAAGTAACGGAGGGCAGTCAATTAAAAAGTCAGCCACCTTATTGCCGAAGAGGGCAACAGAATTCTCACAGCGAGGTCAGAGGTGTTAGTAACCGATGTTTTATTGGCTCACAATGGCAGTACAGTGAAATGGGACAGCTGGTCATGCTATAGAGTTCATGTGTACATCATTGACATCTGCCGTGTTTCACATCAGTAAAAAGGTGAATCATGACTTCAGTTACAATCAAGAAGAAAACGGTTACACTACTGTGTGTGTGTGTGTGTGTCGCTGCTTGTGTGCAACACTCCTGCTGTCTCGGACATTCAGTAGAGTGAAAAGGTTGTATGAACAAATCAGTTAGCTAATGCTGGTACACGTCTGTGAACAACTCCACAACGAAGGCATTTCATACAGTAAAGTGTGTCATGTGCACTCCCTCTTAACGCAAACAATGTAGGAGAATGAGTCCGCCGGGTAGTTTCCTCTGGAGACAGCGACGTCATTCAGACGTGCTGAAGACAGTTAAATTAATCCGTCAGCAAACAACGTTGACGAACATACAGGACGTTTTTAGGTAAGTCACATCTCCTTAAGGCCTCGTTTAAACAATAAAGCTTTATGTGCCCTTCTCTGACAAACACCTCAAGTTACAAGTGCACATTTTCATTAAAAGCAACCCAGCACACATGTCGGGGATCAAATCCAGAAGGATAAATATATAAATCAGTAGTTTTAAACCCTGGGGATCAGGCCTGGATGGATTCACTCTCCTGTTAATTTAAGAAGCCTCAGTGTTCCAACTTGGAACGAATCATCACCCAGATATTGGCAACGCGAGGCACAACTGAACCCGTTCAAAAGACACAGTCGGTCCATCTTTAGACGTGGATTCATTTCAATGGGACTGTGATGAAAAGATTTGGGAGAAACCCCCAGCCCGTTAGGGAGGGGTTAGAGCTCCTGCCCGCCATGACACCATCACATCCTTGAAAAAGCACAAAGGGATCTTTGTCACCGACGCGTTTAGGAGAGAGGATCCCTTTGAAGCTGATCAACAGAAAGCAGACAAACAGCTCCATCAAGCACTCGTCCTTCCAAAGTGTATATTAGCTCCCGCTGTGCAGTCTGAGTAAAAAATAACAACAACACAAAACACTAAGCCCCTCCCACTCCGAGCTGGCTCGAGGTGGGAGTCAGTAGACATACAAATAGTGTAGAAAAACATCATATGTAGGCATGATCACTGTGTGCATCAGGAAACTGTCCCGTGGCGGACATGGTGCAGCATTTACATAAGTTAAGTGTCATAGAATCACATTCGTTGCCAGTTCCTCCTCCAAAGATAAAACACAACAAAGGTTACAGAAGGCGCACCGGACGGTGGTGTTACCTCGTGTTGAAGGTGCAAAGAAGGGGAGAAAGTGCACACATGAAAAAAGGCTGATCATTCCGACTAACACAGAATTCTATTGCTTCATTTTTAAAAAAGGCAAAGGAAGTGGTTAAAAGCAGTCGCTTGAGAAACTCACAAAGTAGATTTACAACGACAGGAAACATCCATGTTTGGTATTAAGCAGAATGTGTTGAACATTTATACATTATTCAGCCGACATATTCAAATGAATCATGACGTGATCACCTCGTTGAGATGAGAGCAGTGGCGAGCGTCCGATCGCCCTGCTGTTAATGACCGCACCTGATCAATATTTTCATCCAGTGTTGAGGCTGGAAACAGAGTCAGACACAAGAAGATATTTTCTCACAACAACAAAAACTGTACTAAGTGACATTAGAGTACGGAGCTGCCAGGCGTCAGCCACTGTGGACGAGTCCTCACACCCACACTGGTTGGAAACAGTCTCCACGGGTCGGATGAGAAACACACATGAGGGAAACAGACGCCCAGGCGGGGACAGCGGGCAACAGATGACCCGGGGGGAAGGCAGTGTGTCAGTGGGTGTGTGCTTTGTAGTCACATATATCCAGTGGCAAGTGTCCCGAGCTCAGAGAGCCTCAGGTGCAGCAGAGGTTGTCTATGACCAGAGTGACATCAACACCGTACACCTCCAGCAGCTCCACCAGGAAGGAGCGATCGCCCTGGGGGTCCAGCCCCATGGCCCTCACGTGCTCAGCGGTGAGGGTGGGATCGGTGCTCCCTGCTACCTCTGACAGGGTCTGGAAGATGCGGTTATTCAGCTCCATGAAGAACCTGGAGGAGGATTAAAGACATCAATATAAGACTGGTAGCTATACTGCAGCCTCATGAATCACACAATGTGATTGATTAAAGGCGACACATCTATTCTGCATCAACTTTCAGCCTTGTGATTATGACGCGAGTGCATTAGCGGCTGTGATTAACTTGTCAAGGACTCACAAAATGAAAAGATCCTCCTCGTTTGACGTGCAGTTTCCATCCACCTCCTGAGAGTACAGCAACAATTGCCTGGCAAGAAAGAATTCAATTTCAAAATACAATTCACGGGTTTGGATGCGTCAGTATCCACGTTAATAATGTGAGTTATTAATCTCTACGTGACATCTATAAAGCAGATACGGAAGCCCTTAAAAGCCACGCAACCATACAATATATTAACTCCCATGTACCTGTGGTGATGAGAATTTAATTTAAGTTATTCATTAACAAATAAATTTAATTTAATCACAAACTGTTACGCAGTGAACTTCACTATATCCGTGATGTTATTTAACAGTGTGTCTAACGTACCTCTGCTCACTCAGCTTCCTGTACTTCTCCTTATCGGCAGCGTTCAGTCGGAGCAGCGGCTGCAAATG
>CAAKHC010003669.1:22950-62565 GCA_901007825.1 Macroramphosus scolopax | reverse complement strand
AATCTCTACGTGACATCTATAAAGCAGATACGGAAGCCCTTAAAAGCCACGCAACCATACAATATATTAACTCCCATGTACCTGTGGTGATGAGAATTTAATTTAAGTTATTCATTAAGAAATAACAAATGTTACTTTCTTGGAAAACTTGCTCGAGATCTCGAGCTAACAAAACTTTGTTGTTTTACTCTACAGTCCAAGTTAATTATGTCACCGTTAAGAGTTATATAAAATAATCTGGTGTTCAGGCTGATGTAAACAACTTGATTAATTAATGTTTTTAATCACAAACTGTTACGCAGTGAACTTCACTATGTATGTGATGTTATTTAACAGTGTGTCTAACGTACCTCTGCTCACTCAGCTTCCTGTACTTCTCCTTATCGGCAGCGTTCAGTCGGAGCAGCGGCTGCAAATGGCTCCTGTGTGTTTTCACATTCTGGTTATCGATGTAGACGTCATATAGGTCCTTCTTCTCCTCGAAAATCTTCTCCGTGGTGCCTTCAAGCACATGCAAACATAAAATAAGAGTTCATTCCCACAGATCACAGAAAGGGTGGCGAGACAACCGTTAAAAAGGTGAAGCTTCACTCACAGGCCACGTATGACAGCTCTGATTCCAGGGCGGCGATGTCGGCTATGTTGACGTAGAAAAAAGGCCGTAATTCAGGCACAGAAACTCCAATACCAGGTAGAGAAACATTGGCCAGCGAGCAACAGCAGTACACTGAGGGAAGAGGAGGAATATATCAAATAAGAATCTCCTTGGGAACTTCAGCATCCAGTTCATATCTGGTCTTACTGGGGACGTTGGTCTGGCTACAAACTGAGCTTAGCAAGCTGTAACGTATACTATAGGCTGATGTGAAGGTGGTGGATCTACAAAATGCCAGTATGCTGTCCCCTTGTGTTTGGAGTTGGGACTGTGAATGACTGATGTCTAAGTCTTACACATAGCACCTTTAATGAGAAATGGGAGTGTGCGTCATCAGATTACAGTTGCAATGAAATACATTACCCAACTACAGTATTAGAAATGAAGACGTGTGTGTAAGCATGCATGCAACTCACCCCTGTAGCATACCACACCCACAGGTGGTGGGGAGAAGATGAGGAGACGCTTCCTAAGAAGCGCATACTTCCACAGCACCATGATCTGCTCCCCAAAAAACTGGATGAACTGGGACATGCAGCCGGCCGGGTGAGTGATCTGCAGGGAGCAAGATAGCAACAGATACTTTTTAGGTTTGTTGTTTTTTGTGGCATCAGCAATAAACATGGGATTTTTGCTGCGCTCAGACCTTCATTTCCGGATGCATACAGCGGTTGATGGTTGTCACGCTCCAGGTCGGGCAGTCGGTGACCAGGCCGTTTCCTGCAGCAGGAAGGACGGCCTTCTTATCCTCGTAGAAGGCCTCCAGTGGAGAATACTGACCTGGACACAGCAACTGGTGTCTGTAATGCAACAACAGCAGGAAGAGGAGTCTTTTCAGTCATGCATACAGATTCAGCCTGCTTATATGTAACGTTTGTTAAAACACAGGATCATCTACAATGCAGGATGGCAGATTGTGCTTATTTCCTTTTTATTTAATGTCTGGCATCATTTGCAGTAAATTAATGCCACTTTTTTAATTTATTCAGTTAAAGAAATATACTTATTTCAAAGACAATTTGAGACATCTACTTGCATCTGAGTGGCTATAAAGCCACAGTTAACACACATAACAAGTTGGCCTATATTACAACACTAACATTCACATGAATGCGTTTTATTGGTGGTTAAGTGTTATGTCAATAGAGTCAATAAGGAGGTAGGATTTCGTGAGAAGACTGGAGCATTAGAGCAGGGTTACAGGAGAGAAGAAGGGCTGTCAAGGTTTCCTACACTTGTCGTGCTTAGACTTCATACATCACATGTAAATGAGTTTTTGAGACAGTAGCTGTGACTGGGACTCTGGGTTTATGTTTAAAAGATGAGGACAGTTTAAACTAAGACACAAGGGCAGGACAGAAAGCACATGATCCTGACAACATGGTTGGGTGACAAGCAAACAAGGCTGATAAGGAATTCGCAGCATGCGGCGTGCCTTACCTGACTTGGTTCTCCAGGAAGTGCATGTAGCGGTAGAGCAGAGTGTAGGAGGGAGACAGAATCCCCACAGACTTCATCCTCGCTCCGCGCTCCAGCTCATTCTCCACAGGCATGTTAGCGAAACAGGCCAGCCCAAAGTAACAGCCTTTACGGAAATATCTACCCAGAGGCAAAACAAGAAGCAGGAGTAAGAGACATTACTCCTCTAAAGATTACATGTCAAGGTTGTTGAATCGTGGGGGAACATACATGAAGTCGCTAGAGACCCGATGGGAACCGCTGGCAATGGACTTGAATTCAACTCCGTCTAGGTTCATGTCATGAGGCAGGCACCACTCCACCATGTTCCCTGCAGTTCACACACAAACACACATTAAACAGTGTACGTATAGTTCACATGCTGTCATATCATGCCTGTCATCCTGGACACTTCCTCAAATTCACTTTCAGTGCTGTTGCAGTTCAGTCAGGGTCAATAGGGAAGCAGTGACTCAGCTACTAAATCTGACTTACTCCTTATACAAAGTTTAAAAAACAACATCCTGGATTTGTGTTTTATTGCTCATCATGGAGACATTTTAACTAGTGATTCCTGGGATATATTTCTACCCTTTACCGTTGTTTTTTCAGGCCAGTATAATTGACGCAAACCATTATTTTGTTCCTATTTCATACCGACAATCCTGGGTAATGATTATGGCAACAATCCTCCAGCATTATTGGGTATCTAGTACAGGCGAGGTAATTAGATATGATATCAGGAAATTGGTATGCAGAGATGTTATGAATATCTCACCTGATCTTGTATCAAAGGTCACCACAAACACCGCCACGATCTGGTCCTTCTCCTCCCATTGAGCTTTCGACTCGAGCCCGGGGAAGAGGACACTCTGCTGCGGGCTGACAGGCTCCCACTTGCGGCCGGGGAGCTCTGCTCGGCCCGCGATACCGTTCGTGCTGCCAACAACAGCTGTGGGGCTGCAGGTGATGGTGGCTGTGCTGCGGCCGCTGCTCCACCCAGTGCCAGCCGCAGTGCATGTCGCTGTAGGCCCGGTTGGCAGCGAACTTTTCTCCGCCGGTGTATCCTCCTCCCGCGGCGGCGCCGGAGCCGCCTGGTTCGGATCGGACGGTGGGATCTCCTCCCAGTCCAGCAGCGGGGCTCGATCAGACTTCTCCACCATGGTGCTGCTGCCGCCGAGGATTAGGGGAAGAGAGAAAAACAACAAAACAATCCAAGGTCCTTACGAATCAAGCGGGATAAACACGCACTGAACACCCGATCATGATTCACTGCTGCTATCCGGACTGTTTTCTTTCTATTTGTAAGCGTGTCACATCCACTGACGGGCTGCTTTCCTCCGCCTGTCTCACTGTTTTGATGACGTCGCTGACTTCCGCCCACGTGTCTACATTCATTACTATTTCATATCGTGACCTACTTTTTGCCAGGAGCTATTTACCTGCTCCACAATCATATATTGTCTTATAGAAGGTATTAGTAGTTCATCTACATTGGCTTTAATATTGCCTGGTGCTTTCTTGTTAATTCTGATTAATTTGATGAGTTTTTTGTGATAATCCCAAAGTACTCCTACAGAAAACATTAAAAGTCATATTTTAATAGTAACACTATATAAAGTTGTGTAAACAATAAAAATAAAATACGTTAGAGTCAGATATGTGGCTTATAAACAATTCGGCCAATTACAGAGCTAGATGCTAGTGACGTTGTCGATTTAAGCAGGAAGTCATTTACATACATGGCGCGGAATTTAAGCTTGGCGGCGGTGGTGGTGAGGAACGCGGCTCGTTTGTGAGTAAATACGTTAAAAAACACATATCGTTACTCATAGTTCACTCACATACTGATGTTTGCATTTATGAACACTGTGAAGCATCTTTTGGACTTCAAGATTAGGCTGAAAATAATATCACAGTTGCTTTTCAAGTGTCCTTGACTGGTACAACGTCCCTGAAAGATAAAACAACAGACTATTAATACTAGTACTAATAATACATGATGTGGCTTGTCTTGCTGCAGTAAATTTGCGATGACCTTATAGGTAAGTCGGGTCTACATAATTCCAACATTTAAAACGTGGTCTGTGTTCCCTAAGGAATCAAATCCACAATTAAGTTTTTTAAAAGAAACCTTTTTTATACTAAGGCCCCAGTATGGCGAAGTTGTTTGACGGGATCAGCCAGCAGCTGGACTTCTCTAGCTGTGGAGAGGAAGGAAGCAGCAGTGACAACTCCGATGACTGCTCCTTCAGGATCCAAAGTCCCAGATTTGAGTGCAGGACGCCACGAGTTCAACGCCACCGCAGCAGAAGAAATACCCTATCTTCCCCTTTACAGTCCACCAGCCCCATACCTTACGCATCCTGGAGGAAACTGCGCCTCTGTGAGTCCCCCAGCACACCCAAGGTGGGGAATAATTCAGATTGGTTATACTTTTTTTTTTTTTTTATGCCCCTCTGGTTTTGGAGGATTTACAAAAGTGAGTCTCAAATGTCAAACCATTTTAACTTCCCCTTCAGAGTCTGCTATCGAAGTCGTCCCAACCTTACTCCACCACGAAGATAAACCGCCACCAGAAGACCCTGTGTTTCACCTCAGCTGCTGCAAACATCATCCAGGCGCCTTCTGTCAACGTGAATCCTTTCACCCCTGACTCGGTGCAAAGGAGCAGCGAGCACGAGCAGCAGGGGAGGAACAGATGTAGGAGTGAAGATGATGAGGATTATGGTCGAAGGTAAACTGCTGCATTGTGAGGGTTGAGAGAAATTTGTGTTGGTATCATGTGGAAGCTGGTCCACTTGTTTCATGATGATGTCAAATTAGAGCTATTTATTGTCAGGTAGATTCCCCTTTTATGGCTTCTGTTAAAAAAGTCTGGCTTTTCAGAATATAGAAGTTATTTTTTTTTCATCTTTCAGGTTGAAACACAGTCTAACGTCATCAGAGGAGGATGATGAAGCCTTTCTCCCACCAAAGGTACAGCTATTTTTATCTTACCAAGAAATCTCCCTATCAGATGCTCTTGGTGTCTGATCATCAGGCTTTGTCATCTCCGACTGCCTCCTCGATTCTTTTTTTGGTCCAAAATTACATGCTGCCAGTCCTACTTCCGGGATTCCTTCAAGGAATCTCCGGGCGGGACAATAGCGTAGCTGTCAGAATCTTCACAAAACCATTTTTCCTCCAGGAAGTATTACCATATATGGTGACACATTAGAGAGGAACCCTACTCTCCCTGTAATCAAACGCAAGCATCAGCTTTCTGACGTGTGTTCCTTCTTTAGAAATCTGTTTTTACCAAAGCTGTCTGTTCATTTGTCTGGCAGAAGCAAATTGTCCAAGCTTTCATGCTGTCACGATATGAGGGTGAGTTCCTGGAGCTGGAGTGTATTGGTGTGGGCGAGTTTGGTGCCGTTTACAAGTGTGTGAAGAGGCTGGACGGTTGCTTGTACGCCATAAAACGTTCTCGCCGACCTCTCGCAGGCTCTGCCAATGAGTGAGTCATCAGCACGGTGCTCTGTTACATGATCAAATCTATCCGTTTATTGATTATAGATCTCAAATTGAATCCGATTGACCACTAACAATTCTTAATATCCTCTCAGGCAGATAGCTCTGAAGGAGGTGTATGCACATGCTGTTCTTGGACACCACCCACATGTTGTTCGCTATTTTTCGGCATGGGCAGAAGATGATCACATGATTATTCAGAATGAATACTGTAATGGTAGGTTACAAGAAGACTTGCATTGACTCTGAAAATATTGGTGTAGGCGATTTAGATTATGTGGTTTTGATACTGTCGTCTGTGTGCCAGGTGGGAGTCTCAACGATGCCATCAAGAAGAAAGAGATGCAGGGCGAAATGTTTTCAGAGGCTGAGTTGAAAAATCTGCTATTGCAAATGTCTATGGGTCTTAAATACATCCACAGCTTGGGCCTCGCACACCTGGACATCAAACCAAGTCGGTCTCATTGAGAAGTTTTTGTTGCCTAAACTCATCAGTCCTTTTGTGCCTAAAAAAAAATGTTTAATTATTTATAGGCAATATATTTATTTGCCTGCGTCCCAGCATAAGTGCAGCGAGCGAGGGGGAAAGCGAGGAGGAAGACGATGGAAACATTTCAGCAGGAGTAATATACAAAATTGGTATATGTGTAAATTTGATGGATACATTTATGTCTTTTTTTGTTTGCTGTCAATTCTGAATCTTGTTTTTGTTCTGTAGGGGATCTTGGTCATGTGAACTCAACCAACAGCCCTCAAGTTGAGGAAGGGGACAGCCGCTTTCTTGCCAGTGAGGTTCTACATGAGGTAAAATATTGCCTGGCTGTAGGTTTATGGAAAACAACAAAAGGAGACTGTGTTTCTGGTGTTAATATCAGCCATCTCATCACCCACAAGGATTACACCCATCTTCCAATGGCGGACATCTTCGCTCTGGGCCTCACGGTGCTGCTGGCAGCTGGCGCTGCTCCACTTGCACGAAACGGAGATGAGTGGCACAGCCTGAGAGAGGGGCACCTCCCCCATCTGCCACAGGAGCTCTCCCTTCCCTTCAGAGGTTTGCTTCAGGTAGCCCTGTTTCTGTGGAGTCTTTTCAATATTTAATTCAAACATTAGGAGATATTCTTTTGATGACTCTCATGTTCATGTTGTCGCAAGAGCACTTGAATTCACTCACAGCTTGTCTTTTCTTGGTGCCAGTCGTTGCTGGATCCTGACCAGACAAAACGGCCATCTGCCAGGGAGCTTTGCAAGCACACAGTCTTGAGGGAGGAGAGGACAGGGAGGCTGGCTGCTCAGCTACGCATGGAGCTCAATGTAGAGAAGTTCAGGACAGCCATGCTCGAAAAGTAAGAAGGGATGATCAAAGCTGCATCCCTATGTCTGTTGTTGTCAAGTCACATGAACTAATGTTATCTGGCATAAAAAGCTTTGTCGTGATACCTACCTAAAATACAATGAAATCGCATGCAATCAATAAAGCATGGATGACTTTGTGGAGAGGAGGTTTTGTTTTGTTTTGTATGAATTACTTAAATATGACCAAAGGGTGGTGCTGTTCCACGTTATTTGAAAGCAGCAGGTTACTTTCTCTACTCCATTGAATTCAAAATTGTCCCCTGTTAAACTTTATGAATGAGTTTGTCCTGTCATCTTAATGTTGATGCCACATACAAGTGTTTGCCCATCTCCTCTTCTCTCTCCACAGAGAGCTCCAGGAGGCTCGTGAGGCTGCTCAGTCCCCCAAGCAGGGCCTCCTTCCTGAGCTGAAACTCTCTGTTAAGATGGGGTCTCTACCCAAGAACGGGAGGAGGCTTGTGGGTAGGAAGTCTGCACGATCCATGAGCTTTGGTTGCCCAGGGTATTGAGTCTGATGAGACGATAATGAGGCATACGTGCTTGTCCTATTTATTTTATTTTTTATCTTTTGAAGGAGTTACACTTGCATGAAACCAACCAGGTTGTTGTGAAAACTCTGAAGGTCATTCTTGGTTACAGCACTGGTTAAATGATTAATTGGACTCATATTTCTGTCTCAACAGATATTATAATTATTTAACTGCTGCAAACCAATGCACTTGACCAATTTTTTTAAACTGTAAATAAACATTTTATCACATTTTGTTTTTTTCTCTGCCACTCATTTGAACTTGTATCCACCATGTTTAAGCAGATTATATAATGCTGTCAGATAAAAAGAAAAAAACAGCAGGGAATTTCCAGTGTCGTGTCGCTCACGTTATCTCGGCCCAGCTCAACTGTAAGACTGAAATATCAAACAGCGCCACTGTGGGCTTCAAGTTGAGTCTTAATATTGAGAAAAGGCAGCAGTTTTATGTATTTTGTGTGGTCCTCTTTATGCTACTTTAAGATAGTTTTCCATCTAACGTGTTGAAAAGGGAGTGGACTTTTCTTCTCACGAGCTCCTGAAGGCATAAAAACGCTGTCAAAGTCCCTCCCCAAACGGACCCGCTTGCTGCGAGTGTGTTTATGCTGCCCAGACGTGTCTCCGCTGCACTGCTGGGACCGGTGTCATGATGGCGTATTTCCTTACAAACAACAGTTAGCTGCTTGTTCTAGCGTTCACAGCGACTACAACCGGCGTAAGAATGTGAGTAAAGTGAACCACTGTTTTCGTAAGATTAAAGTTTTTGCTTAAGTTAGCTTTAATGCCCTCGGGCTAACTTAGTTAGCATGACCGTCGTGATTAGCATTTCTTTGGCTAGCTAACCTCAGATAACACAATCGGAAAGGGCGTTCAATCTCAACTAGTTTAGATCATTTTCTTAAGGTATGAAAGAATAACTATAGTCTCTTGTAATGCAGTACTACGGAACTTCTTTGAAAAGCTAGATGGCGCAATTTGTCTCCGTTTCAGACGCTCATAGAGTGATAATCGATGGATGATTTGATGAGTCTGGCCAACGGGCAGAAAGCCGCCCTGGTTATTTTGAACTTCCTTCAAGCGGACTGTAATGTTAAAGACGCGGAATACAACGAGGCACTGGTCTCCTTGAGCGAGGATCTCAACCGGGACATCAACTTCAATGGGCCGTGCTCAGAAGGATACGAGGACGACGGAGCCATTGAATGTGACGGACACCAGTCCAGCTGCGGCCCTCTATTCCTGGATGGTCTTGAGCCGTCAGTGGAAAGGCACTGGCCTGGTGAGTGCCAGATTACAGAGACAGTTTGACTCCAAAAACCCTGGTAATTTATCGTCACTGATATTGTGGAGGGTTTGTCGTCAAAAAGTAAAATACATGGTGTGTCAGGTTGGACATGCTTACACCTGTCAACCAAAATAAAGCCGAATTAAATAAGTCATAGCATTAACACTGACTTATGAGTTTCATTCTTGTCACTCACGTGAAAACAGGAAGTCACTGCTTTAACCGGTTTAAACTAAATTTAGTAACCTCCATATATCCTCCTCTTCAACACAGGATGCATTTTTAACCAACATCCATAGATCGCATGTTCTACAGAGGGAAATGACTCAACCCTGCAGTTAATGAAGGCACTGGGATAAAAGAAGTTTTAGTGATAATCTTTTCTTGCACTTGATGTTAAATGCATGGTTTTTTTCCAATTTTTTCTAACCTGCAGGGAACCGTGAAGAAGCAGCAGACCTTGAGGAGGTTGCAGCAGGGCTCAGGGAAATTGCAGACCGGCTTGAACACAGTGTTGTGGAACAGGCTACCCAGAACTTGTGCAGGAACATTTTATCCTCCCCATTTAAAGTGAGTTATTTTCTCTACAGCTTGTTTACGGCTTGGTGACCAACGTGTAGTACATGTCCCAGTATTAAGATGCATCAAGTTGTTCTTGTGCACCTGTTTTAGTAATAACCATTATAAAATCCCTTTGTCCGTTTCCAGCTGTGGAAAGACATCCTTAGCAGGGAGGTGGAGAGGGCGATGAAGCAGGGGGTTTGTCTTGAGCATCTACCCCAGGAGCGAGTCATCATAGCCCTCAGCCTCACTCTGGTGAAGGGAGTCAGTCGACGTGCCCCCCAACATCTGAGAGACCTCTTTGACACTGCGCTGCAGTACGTCAGCCCTCAAGGGGCCAGGTGACTTTTGAGTTGCAGGCTTAGAGGAAATAACAGATGTGTGGTAGAAGATGGCCTGATCTTAAACGGGCATGTGCTCCTCACGACCAGTGGAATGTGGAAGAAGCCATTTTGTGTTCAGGGAGTAAAATCACGTTTCGTTTACGTTCATATACTGAAAACAGGAAATGAAAATCTGTGACACTTGAATCATGTTTACTTAATGTGCTCACAATCTTTTTATAATGAAATGTGGTCACCTCAGATTATCCTTGTTTAAAAGTACTATTTCCTTTTGTAAAATCTTTTTTGGCATTTGCACTGTGTTACTTGAATAAATATTTGCTCCCATGATTTAAGATTGTCTTAAAATCATTGTTGATCCTCCAGCATAATATTTTAAATGTCCTCCTTTGGAAAAAAATGAATCACTTGAGCATTTCACAAAGCACAGAAACATTCTCTACATTTTTTTTAATCTCAATGTATTTTAGGAAACTCAAACTACACCGTCATGTTGGGATCTTTTGGAGATTCCCCAGCTCACCTACTTAAACAGTCTCCCTTTGAAAGCAGACTTGATTGCCAAAACCATGACAGAGAAAATATTTGGCAGCAACAGACTTTAGATCTTACTCATGAATCATTTAATAACGTTGGAGTCAGGAGACTTTCCACCAGAACAACTTCTGTGATAAAGAAGCAGCTCTTCTGACTGTTATTCCTACAGAAAAAATAAACTACATTATAGCAGCATATGTGAAAGCACGCAAATAAAGTTGTTGCTATTGGGACCATCACCTCTCAGTACTACCTCTCCTACTCAGGACGGGTGTGTGGACTTCATATCATGTGACAAGTTAAAAGTGGTGGAGCACTAATAGAAAAAGATCAGGATCTAATTCACTAAAGACACCAGGCGGAAAATGTAAGACGGGATTGAAACTGCAGATAAAATCTGTAATTCATCCGGATCAAAACACACGTTCATTTTAGATTCTAGGGAACCATCTGATGTATTCAGTGGCATGTGTTGCAGTCGGATTCCATTTCTGCTCTCATCTTCTATTAGTATTCATATGTCATGTCCAAGTCAATCCGGTATTTTTAAAAGTCGGACTACTTCGATTGTATAACAGACATTCACCTCTGGGGGAAACCCCCCTGATGCTGTGGCGCACAGTTCGACAGGATATTCACAAGAATATACTGATGTCAAGAGAAAGACTTAGTATATGAACATTGTTACTGTCCCATTAGGACACAGTTGAATACTTTGGGGAAAATCTTTAATGTCTTTTTATACAGGCAGCACATTTGTACATTTATACACATTCTGTGTGCGTCGTTGAGAGATGGGACAAACATTTAAAACTTCCATAATTGGCTTGTGTGTAGAATGACAGCACAGTTAGAGGGGAGAGTATGTATAAATGCCAGGTGGCTGCACAGAACGAGAGCAGTAGTTACTGTGGACTTCTGAGGTTCAGAGTTGAAGTTGTCATGTGGGGTAAAATAAAAAAAACATCCCAACAATAAAGCCACATACACAGGAGAGGCAGACGAGGGGAAAAAGCACACTCACTCTTACTGGGAGATCAACGGCTGGAGTCAAAACCTGTTTCTGACAATGACACTGTGGTGAAGGAGACGAGAAGCGTGAGTAATAAAAAGAAAACACAGGAGTGCATTATTTTCCTTCCCCCAGCGGTACGGTTGTGGTGAGATTCAGGGAGGCGCTGTCACAAATTTAAAAACTTCAAAAGCAAAGTTGTTTTTTTGTTGTTTTTTTAACGCAGCCTCAGAGATAAACACAATTGAAAGGAGAGTCCAACCATAGATGTACTAATAAATGTCTATCTAGTTTAATTTGTATTCTAATACCCTGAGAACTTTTCTACTTCTTCCTGTAGCTTATGGCACCGTAAGCCATTACAGCAGCAAGGACCACAAGTGCAGCCCCCCCATAAAGAAGTGCTGGCAGCTCTGAAAGTGGCTCTGGCTGCACGGGGGTCTCCTCAACTAGGGCCTGTACAGGGGCCTCTACAGCCTCTAGGACTAAAGGCTCAGCTAGCGGGATCTCAGGCTCTGCCACAGTCTCTGGTTCTGCCTGGGGGGTCACTGTAACAGTCTCCTGTTCTGGTTCAGAGGCGGCTTCAGGCTCCTCCTTGGCTAGGGATGAGATTACCAGCTCAGCAGGCACTGAGGCAGTGGCAGCAGCTGGTTCTGGTTCTGGCTCAGGCTCTTGTTCCACTTCAGGAACAGGTAATGGTTCTGCAGGACTTGGCTCAGAGGGAAGAGGAGTAGAAGTTTCTGGGACTGCGGGAGGCAGCTCTTGTTCTAAGGAGATGAGGGACGGCTCTGCTGACAAACTTGCAGGCGCCTCTAATACAACTGGCTCTTCTAATGAAATCAGAGATGCTGGCGCTGTGAAATCTTCCTCCAATGACAGTGGAGCAGGTGGAATCAGGTCCCTAAATTCTTCCCTGAGCTCGGCCAGGTCACTTTCTGTGCCTAAAACACTCATCATGCTTTCCTCGATCCCTCCAACTTCACCGCCTTCCTCAAGCAGCTCTGCCTCCTCGCGCTCTACGTGGACAATGTCCGAGTTTGAGGAGTTGTTTTCGCTTCGCTCCTCAGCCAGAGCCACGCCCTCATTGCTGTCCAGGCTCTTCACATCTTCAGGGTCCATCGCACTAACCTGTGCCCAAGACTCGTGTCCGGCCAGAGACACAGGTAAGCTTTCTGTCTGCCAGGAGCTCTGCCCGCTGCTGTTGTCTCCAGTGCAGAGTAGCGACGACGGGGGGCTCAGCTGGTCGGGATGTTGCTCCCCTGAGAGGATGTAAATGTCGTTGCTGTCTTCAGCAATGGTAACACCTGGCTCGTCCTCTGATCCAAGGCCAAATATTTCACCCTGGTGGTAGAAAGAGACATGCTGTCAACATTCTGTACATTATAAACAAGGTGAGTAATGAGTGCTGAGCTGAATAATTTGGAGTGGCAGATGTAAATTAAATTGATTTTGTATTGTGAGATACATTCAGATCCAGACAGCTTCTGAGCTGATCCTTCTAAAGCACACGTCTGAAACCTGCAGCAGTGTGCACGTTACACCTCAGCTCAGCCTCGTCATCTAGTAATTTTAAGCTGAGCCATCTGTGTTACATAACAAGCGTCTCATATGATAATGAGGGTACTGACGGAGGTCAGGTTGGCTAAAGCAAAATACATTGGTGAGGTCTTGTGAACTGAACACACATACGGGCTGAACTTATCGAACGGTGAAAGACTCCCAACTGCAGTTTGTCATGTCTCATTATTAAAAAGAAGAACAACAACAGCAGTATTGAGGCTTTAGAAGACAGTGCTACATACACAATGTGATGAGGAGTCCACAATATGTGGTTCAAAAGCAGGTCAGTCTGTATCCAAACTCAGCACACAACAAGAAGATGCACACTTAGCATGCTCATCACCTAGAGGGGACACAACAACCAGGCTTCAACTTAGTTGACTTGACCTCTCCTGTTTAAACCTCAGCTGTGGACTTGTGCACATACAATGTCTCTCCATATAAGATGATCTTTATTAGTTCAAGAGTTTCTATCCAATTGTTGCTGTCCAGCTGATAAATAAAGCCGGTACTTTACAGCAGAGGTCTTCAACAGTGGGTCTGCGGAGGTACTGCAGGGGGAATAGCTTAGTATTGAATGCACAATAACCGGGTAGCTGTGTTTATACACGGCACCAGGCTCAGTTTAATATATAACACAATCTTATACAATATATATAGTAGGGGGTCCCTGCTCCATCTCTCCATCAGTTGGGGGACCTGCGATGTGCCTTGAAACAGAAGTGCTTTGTGCTACGTGCTAACATCAACTTGCTTACATCTTCCTCGTCTTTGTCTGCCATGTGTTAGCATGCTAACATTTGCTAATTAGCTCTACACACAAAGTACGAATGAGGTGATTGTTGTTTGGTAGGCATATGGATGTAGCACATGACAGACAATAAATGCTTGTGCGAGGTTTGGTATGAAAAGAATCTGGATTTACAGAGAACAAACTGAGCTAGGTGGAAGTTCTGTTGCTGTGCATGTCACATAGGTGTGACCTGGAGGAAAGAGATTCAAACTGACAGCGGACACAGAGGTGTTTGTCTCAATTTGGACGGTGCGTGTTTATATGCTGCAGATAGGATCTGACAGCAGAGACCAGCTCCGAGGGCAGCACAGTCTCATGTGGAAGGATGGTAACATAATGTTCTCAACAGTGTCCCCGGGAACGCCGGTTAGCATCTGATCCACTTTCCTTTTAACTCTTCAAGTGGCGCATGTAAAACTAGTATTAACCTAAATATTATGTTTTTTGAATGACATGTCAAGCTGTGACTGTTATTTTCCTCACAAGGACACTCGCAGTGTTGTGTGTGTGTGGCAGCTGCGTCCTGCAGGAAACAGATTAAATTTATCCATCATGATCCAACATTCACTTTTCTCTATAAGCTGATTTGTGTGTTTTACAGAAACCTGCACTGCAATATCCAACCTGCTTTAGGCCGGTTGCAGGATACAATACATGCAGAGGAAGACGACACAATAAGCAACACTTCAACCACACAGGATCTTCTGATGACTGGGTGTGGTTGAAGCGTTTCTACTTGTCATTAAAGTGTTGGGAGCTGTTATTTCCAGTGTGCAGATACATTCTCTGCTCTTCCTAGAATATTTAATTGCCAATGAAGAATACCGACTGGGTGTCTGACACTTACAATGCACCCTGATTTTGTTCTAAATCTGTTCTGTGCCATGTTGGTGTATGTTGGCAGCGCTGACACTGGGAGACACACTAACCAAGGTGCTGCTCCGTCATCAGAGCATGTCTCCAACCTTTGCCCTGATACAAACTCAACCCAGATAAAAATAAGTAAACATTCCTGTTGTGTCCCCGTCTAAATTGATGAGCTAATGCTTTACTAAACAACACAGTACGACAATGCTCTGATAAAGAACCAACCTGGAGTAACATAGCCACGGCCCCGTGGACGCAGAAACATGGACTAACTCTAAAAACAGTCATAGAATACTGCTGCCATGTCCATGTGACTGTAAAGGGTTTCTGCTACATCGGCACTTCCCTGTAAGATGTTGCCAACAAGCTGCCTCCACTTGCAGAACCCAAACTTTAGATATGGAATGTTACAAGAGGCTGAATTCCTCAACAACCTCTTTTCACAGATTTTGCAATGCAAATCCAGGAACTTTCGGGTTTGTGGTTATTCTGATCAGCGTGATGTTTGCTGGCTCAGAGGGAAATCTGGGATATTTTTGGACAATATCATAACTGTTGCAGCCAAAAACAACAACACACAGCAGCTGACTGAGTTTGGGGAAAATCCAGTGAAGTGAAGAGAAACAACTCCAGACATTTACTTGTATCTTTAATAAAATAACAAGTTCCGGCTCAGATACAAAATAAGACAACACGACTTCACCGGAGGAGGCCCTTCTAATGCTCCTCCCTCTTTTAATGACTTAACCAGGTAAACTTCTCTTCTAATCAACCCACAACAAAGCAATAAAACCTTATGAGAACACCATCAGATTAGATCAATAAAACTGTAAATCACCACATCAAATTACATGTTAAAGGTTCTCACAGAAGCCCACTTATCACATTCATAAAACCCAGAAGTGAACTTGTTTTGCAGGTTAAACTGCTTTCATAACAGACGCAAATTGCTTTCTGGCCAGTCATCATTAGCAGGGACGTGTTAGCAGTGAGGTCATCAGCAGATGGAAGGAGCCAGCGGAGGATGCGCGCCCTGTTTACACCCTGGCAGCGGGCCACTCTTTTACTGTTGTTGCATGGTTTACACAAAGCTACAAGTGGACCAGTCAAGCCCATGGTCACGATGTTTTTAGAGGATTATGAGAGTTATTTTGGGGGTAGGGGGCTTCCTCAGCCAGCACAGGCACTGTGCTCCAGTACAGTCATGTCAACTCAGTGGCATAGTGATGCGTATATTTTCTCCTGAAGCTGGTGCTTACATAACACGTGGAGAGAGCCGTCTAACAGTGCAGAGTGCGGTGCGACGGGCGGTGCGACGGGCCCTGACATGGCTCAGGCTGGGACCCTGACAACACATTGTCCCTAAAATATCATCACTATGACATCACTGTTTTTAAGCTGAAGAAACAGTTTCCAAAAACAAAAATGAGGGCAGGTTTACTTCCTTTTTAAAACACGCTGCTTTAACGGCCATATGATCTCTGTTTCTCTTTGCCAAAAGGTCATGTGCAACTATTGGTGGGCCAATTCCAAACCTCAGGAGTTATATAACATCACACTCATGAGGACTAATATAAAATGGCTGATGTGCACACTCAGGTCTCATGCAGCAGTTTTCACAGAGGTCAGAACCTGGAGGACAGCGGTCTGAAAAGACCTTCAACAGCACGCAGGCAGACAGGCTGACAGACAGGAGACAGGCTGACGAAACCCCCACTGGGGACGAAACATAGAGGTTGACAGGTTTAAAGGGTATAAAAGGAACTGACCTCCACAACCATTTCTGATCAGCCTGAACTCATAAGTCTACCCGCCTTCTCCATGTAGGCCATTTCCTTGCTCATCTCCCCATTAAACCCCCCCCACCCATGATTCCTCCTCCTTCTCGCCCCTGGCTGTGCTCTGTTTGAGAGCCGCTGGTTATTGTTCCTGCCAAATGAAGTGTACACCACATTGGGGTCATAATAATCCGTATTGTCTTCTGATGTAGCTAACAAAGGCCTTCTAACAGAGGCCCGACTCCAACAAGGTGTCCCACTTGCACTACAGTAACAAGAATAACAAGAAGATACAATACCCCGACAGAGGGAAGGACTGGGGGCTGCACAGTTAATGGAAATATTAATAAAATCAAATTTGTCCAACTGCAATATCTAAATCGCAGGAGTGTACATATTTTTTGCTAACCCGAAATGTCACAACGTACCATCGTAAAAGAAGAACTGTGGTGCTACAAGCACGCAAAACTATAAATGCTATTCTCCAGACGTGAGGGAACAAGCTTGTTTGGTACAGACGCCATCAAAAATCACGTCATCACTTTATTTTTGCTATTCAAAATAAAATGCCAAAATGACTATATCCACTAAAATCAGGAGTCAAACCTAAATCACAATGCTGTGCACAAATATGATTTTATTTTTTAGCACATCATTAGCACGAAATACTGCTGGAGACAAAATATCTATGAGTTTTTGTTCGCTGCTGTTCAGCACGCTTTCTCCGAGTAAACGCTCAGTCACACGCACACATACATCACAACCAATAAACTCAGTTTGTAGCTTCAATATCACGAGTACCAATAAAACATCCTACCTAATGTGAAGCGTGGAGACTCCCTGGTTTACACGTGAATAGACACACAAAGCTCAAGAAACATGGAAAGCCAGTTTGAGAGAGAGAAGTGTGCATGCAAGCGTCTGTCAAACTAATGGAGAATTCACTTCACTCTTGCAGGCTCTACCATGCCCTCCCTCGTCTCTCACCCCTCCCTCCTTTCCCATCAGCCTGTGCACTCCCTCCCTCCTCTATCGCTGATCCTGCCCCAGCACATCATCTGTTCATCCCCTGTGACATAACACAGTGCAAGACTGTAGCTTTGTTTCGAAGCCAGCGCACTGCGTTCACATTACGTTGCACGAAAAACCAGCACGGCATCATAAAAAAAATGAGGTAATGGCGGCCGAAGCAGCGGTTAACATGTCAAATCACACGGCGCTACGTCAGCGTGACCTTGTTCCCGAGGAGCCATCTGCGATGCCGTGTTCTACTTATTACAATACTGGAGAAGCACAACCGCTGTTAATCTGAACTATCGATGTGGAATTTGTGCAGCTAATCCCCAACTAAAACAACAGGAGATATTCCTGCTTTTCCTGTCGGGCCTGCCGGGTGATACTTAAATTTGATCAAATCTGCAAACCTCTCAGTTGACTAGTTGGAGAGGACACAATATCGATCTTTATACTTTGTTTATTATTGATAACCCAGAGAGCTGCATGTATTGGAAAACATGAAAGTAGCATCACAGAAGCAAACTCTTGGAAAATGGCTAGTATGATAAGGTTCTTTTAGTTTAAGTGAAGAAAACACTCATTACATATCAGGGTGTTTTCACAACATGCAGATTAATGTAGATTATAGGTTAAAGGATTTATTGTCATGCATACGTATCGATCTCGTGTGTGTGGCTCCAGGGGTGCTTGCAGATCACGAAAGCCTCACTCAGGGATACGACACATCTGTACAAGTGGCTCAATGATGCCCTCGTCTGTCCATTTACAGTCCTGTGCCTCTATTTTGAGCATACTGCTGTTTTTTTTATTCACTTTGCACCACAGCTTCCTGTTTCATCCACGTAACCGCTGTACGGTCGAGCAGAAAATCTTATCTTTTGTGCAACAAACTTTGCTAGTTGCATCGAACATGTTCAAACACAATTCTTTGAGAAAAGCTAAAGTAAACTTCTTGCTCTTTTAAATACAATCGTAAGATTGGATTCCCAGCTGATCATATAAGCGTGTTACGAGAATAATAACTCACATATCCTCCTTGCTGGATGATGAATTCCGCCTCAGACTCCTCTAAGAAGCGCACCCCAAGATTCAACAGAGTGTGCACAGGCTGTCCTTCACTTAGTACGGCCTGAAGCAGCACCAAAGGAACAAGGACCTAGGATAGAGAAAGAGGGAAGGACATTGGGAAGGCTGATGAGTCAAAGCAGTCATAATGCATGTCATCCATCGTCAGGAAATCTCTTCATGGACTCACCTTGTTCCAGCCTCCCTGTGTGTGCGTTGACAGATCGCGTGAGGAGTCTTTGAATCTCTGGTAGTCCAGAGGCCTGCAACAGATAGATTCCATCAATCGTCATGAATTAATTATACTGCGTATCCACTCACACTCTGTTGATGGATTCCTGCTTACCTTGCACTCAACTTGAGAATTTATTGAAGTACAACTTGATTAAAATAAATACAGTATAATACAACAGCCCTGCAATAAATCCTCCCTTCAGGAGGGTTCTGATGTTTTGTTTTAATGGTCGTTGGTGAATTGTACTTCAAATACAAGGAATACCTCTCAGTATAACCCAGAAATATGCTCTGATGGAAGTGTGAGTGTTTAACATCATCACAGAGCTGCAGACTGACCCTGTGAGGAGCGTCCGTACAGCTTCTACCAGGTGTTGGTTGAGCTCTCTGGCCACCCGGTCTCCCAGGTTAGCAAGGCAGTCTTCGATTGAGATCGATGGGTTGGGTGGACTGAAGACAAGCGACGTGCGATGGTCGAAACCTGCGCTGGAAAAGGCTGCAAACACACAGAGCACAGAAAGATATCTCAGACGGGTTGGGAAGTTCATTGTTATACTCAATGGTACCCTGTGCATTCGGATGGATGTTGATTGGCTCTCAGCGTTTCAAATGTTCATCAAATCGCCCTGAAAGTGACCCCACTAATACAGTTTACCGCTGTCATTGGTTGGAATGAGTTTTAAAACAGTATATGTATAGTTTTCTGTGTAGTTATCATTCTTGATGTGACTTGACCCTTGACTAAGTATTTGAAAGAGGATAACCATTGGAGCTGTGTGCGTATGCGTATGTGTGTGCGTGTGCGTGTGCGTGTGCGCGCGTGCGTGACTTACAGACAGAGATTTCATCTTCCAGTTGTCTCAGCTCTTCCTCTATCTGCCCTTTTATCATTCTGATCCGCTCCCTCTTATCCTGGAAATCTCCTGAAATGGAGAAACAGCAGCCAAATGAATAAACACACACACACACAAACACACACACACCATTCAGTTGGTTTAGGAGGCTCCACTGAATGTTTTAAAATAACAAAAATGTCTATTTAAACTGGGATGTGTGGCTGGAGTGGCTGCAGCTGATTCTTAATGGAGCACATCACTTTATAGTCCTAAATATAGTTTGTTTTGTTTTCCTGACACTGTAAATCCACACCGACTCTTCACAGATACACAAAACGTTACACAGAAGTTTACAAAACAGTAAACATAACTAACGAAAGGTCGTAATGTGAACTGTAATTTCAAGTGCAAAGACTTGTAGATACGCATCGACTCTGCAGCTGTATTATCTAGAAGAAAAGAACAATAACATTTGAATTATGGGATCCCACCTTCTCAGGGACAAACTCTTGACTTCAGCATATTTACACACCGATGTCGTCTGCACACGTTACATGACGAATACATTGTTTTCCGAAACTAACCATCAGTGCATATATAAATACTGAATTCCCTGGAGGGCATAAGACTGTTGGCAGGTTTGGCATGCTTATTGTTAAGACAATCAGCCACTCCCTCTCAGCATGATGTCACTGGCCTCACAAGCCGACAATGGTTCCCTCTCCTATCGCGTGCACACAAGGCATAAAATGCAACGCTCGTGCTCAAGTAAAGTATTTATGAGATTCTACACTGCTGGGAGCGTGATGAAACATGCAAGATTCCAACAAAAAACATTGACACAACACCCGCTTATCTGTATGGCTGTGAGCTTTTACATTTACACAAAACACATTCTGAATACAGTAATATCAGTGTGGAAAGGTCCTCAGGCCACGGGGAACAGCAGAAATACCTGTTCACACTATCAACCAGAAGTCACAACTTATTTCTGAGGAATGTGGACCTGATTAGTTCTGTTAGTTTGCAACAGCACAGTCACTCTGAAGACAAGCAGCCAAGGGACTTGAAAAATGAACATTCCGATTAATACACTATTTTTCCAGTTCCTGTTATCATTATGGACCGGACTGAGGCGGACACTTTGTCACCCTCTTTGCTACTCTGGCCCTGAGGATCCCTGTTGGTTTTTCATGGTGCTGTTTCAGCATTCAGCCAGACAGATAGCCGGCCAGCAATTTTGCTTTGGTCCATTGGCGTGAGAGTAATCCTATGGTGATTACACATGACAAGCTGTCAGAACTTGGACCGAGTCAAGCGGAAAGCAGGGGATCAGGCACTCATCTGCCCCTTCTCCGCCCCTTTCAGAGCCGGCGCAAAACAATGAAGAGGGACAGGAAATACAGAAAATGGCCCCCTCTCACTTTTCACAAACTCAACTAGGACGTTTCTCTCCGTAAAATCCATAGCAGTGATATAATGTATATGTATGCCAGTTAATGGCTGTTTTTATATAACGAGGCTGACTAACAAAAAAAAGAGTAATTAGGCTGTTTTTTATCCATATGCAAGTTAACATATTTCATGAGTTTCTCTCTCAGAAACAAGGAGATGCTGTCTGCAGATAAAATACTGTGAAGTGTAATTAAACTATTTTTTATTCATACTTTTGTTTGCAAACAGATTGAGCAAAAAGACAATGCAGACGATAACATCAGTGTTAAATAAATGTAATTTAAGTTTAAAATGTTGTTTTTTCATTTAAAAAAAAAAATTAGATTCAACACAACAACAACAACAACTTGATAACATTAAAAATCTGCTTCCTCGCTCTCTAAATATCGGCATCAGCCACCAATCAATAACATTTGTTTCACCACAAACCCACAGAGGCCATTCCTTCATTGCACAAAGTAAGAACCACAGCATGCTGGTGGTTACTAGATTCATTTCAGCTTATCATGTCTCAGCGGAAAAGCCTTTTAAAACACCTGCAGGACTATGAGACAGTGTCTGTGGCGCATGTAACAGATATATATATATATATATATATATACAGTAACTAAGACACAAAATAGCTAAAAAACAGATTTTGTTTTATATACTCCAGGCACATTGGGAACCAGATGAAAACCAGACATGCTGCAGGCCCGAGGCTGTGACACAAAGTTAAGACAGGCCAGTCTTCAGCTCCTCTGGACACCATATTGGAGGGATTTTTGTGGCTCTAAAATAAGCTGTAACGGGACATCTCTTTATGCTTTGGCACACCAGTCTCTGGACGTGTGTGAATGCCAGAGTCAGAGAGAGCTAAACTGAGCCGGTAAACAGGCGGCAGCATGCCTTAACAACCTGAATATTTTGGCAACTGCCATGTGTGCTGTGTGAATAGAGTGATATGTTTCTCCTTATACACATGGCACAAAGAACACCATTAGAAAGACTGTAAAGTTACTAAAACAAAGTGAAATATTGTCTGTTGAATATCCATCATGAAGCCATTTAATTTCCAAACTTTAATTTGAGACTGAAGCAATACTCTACTGATCTATATACATATAGCCACAATGTAGGTCTTTTCTCTCACCTTGAGATGCAGCGTGTGCTTGTGATCTATCAACAGGCAGCATGCCCAGGTAGTTGAGCACAATGTACTTGGTTTCATAATGGAAACCCTCAGGCACAGTGGCGGTAACAGAGGCAGGGGCGGTGGAGCCAGAGGCAGCCATTGAACAGAAGTGTGTCAGACTCCCAGGCACATATGTTCTCAAAGTCGAAGTCGGACGTCTCGTCTGAGGAGAATCACATGCAGAGGTGGAATAACGAACAGTTACCATGACGGTACAGTCAGACTTAATCAGTCGATTCAGACAGAGGCACTCCTTAAAATCCAAGTCAGTCTCTGGAAGATAGTCCCGATGGTGTGTTCACTGTAAAACGGGTGTTACATGTATGACATAAAACCAATGTCTCATTGTAGGTATGAAAGCTCACTGTCATACAAATTTGAGGCTACAAACTAATCAATAAATGTAGTTGTTTCTGCTACTGGAACAATGTGGCAGCTAATTGGTTCCACAGAGGGAGAAACTATCACAAGATTAACTGTGTTATACATCAATTATGAATTTACACAACAGTTGTGGTTGACTGAGGAGCATGGAAAGTCCCTCAGTGAGCCAATGAACAAGTATTTAGAGTTAATTTGAATATTTATGCTGTAATATTAACTTCTGTTGGTTTAGTCCAAGATTATGATCTCACATCGTCCCACAGAGATGAGGTGACACCATGTGGACCTCAACTTGGTGCGCCAAGTTTGACAAATGTCTAAATAAAAACCTCCAGTGAACTCTGACTAAGTTTCAAAACTCACAGGTTATTTCAGAAACTACACAATACGAGTGAATATAAATTAATATAATTTTGTTCTGTTTTCTAAAAATGACAGCATGGCTCCAAATGACAACGATAAAAAAAAAAACTAAGCACCTGACATGTTATCACTAATTAAGTTAGTCACATTAAAAGAATATCTGTTAAGTTTCACAGGAAAAGTCTTTAAGTTTCAGTAAGGACTATTTTCTGAACACCCCAACACACATGCCACAGCTAAGTTGTAAGTTAACGTTAGCTAGCTTAATGTTTTAGGTGCTATTTCGGGAAACTAAGATTTCACTTGAAATTCAAATTAAGGCCGACGACAGACAATCCTACCGTCCTTGTTCAAAGGCAACCAGGTGCTGTCAAACGTGTGCCCGGGGAAATGTGCGACACTGTCCCCCAGCAGCAGTAACGTTAGCTGGAGAGTGAACGAACGCCGCCGCTGGCAATCAGACAGCAGTGTACATTTCCACAAGCTAGCGAAAATGCTACACTACTTTTCCTGTTATAACCGTCAAAATAATACTCTGATTGTTCGGAGAAAATCGTAGGACTTATTGAAATAATTAGGGAGCACATGTTTTATTCTTAATTGAATGAGTAGTTCTGTGAATCCTAGGAACCACACATAAATGTGAGTTACATTTTCCTATAAGCTGCGTTGTCGATTACCCAACTTTATCTTGAAATAAATAACCGGAAGTTCTCTATTGTTTTGTTTTTGGTATCTTGCATCGCTGAGAAACAAGCGAGGGGAGTAGTCTACTCCAAGCTGCCGCTGTTCAAATTTCCCCGGAATATCTTTTTTTTTTCAGACTTCATATTAATAAAACCTACTAAATAACAAACATGTCGCTCACCGACGCGGACGTACAGAAACAGGTAAAGTTAATCATATTTGACAAGTTACTAAAATTACTTTTTACGCTGGTGACATCAACCTTTACGTTAACTAGGTAAACATAAGCTAACTGCAGGCAAAACTAACGTTATGTTAAACTGTGTCATGTTTGTACAGCGCTTGTTTCTTGGTTTGTACTAAATAGAAAGCTGACATAATCCTAAAGTTGGATTTCACAGGGTGAAATATGTCAAACTGACCAACTGTTTTTGTCTCCGGTGGCAGATCAAGCACATGATGGCCTTCATAGAACAAGAGGCCACTGAAAAAGTCGAGGAAATTGATGCTAAGGTAATTAAATTATGTCTGCCAGTCAATCTTGTGATTGTTTTCTTGGCTAGCTGTAAAGAATCGTGTGATACCCATCTGTTTCCAGGCGGAGGAGGAGTTCAACATCGAGAAGGGTCGTCTGGTTCAGACCCAGAGGGTCAAAATAATGGAGTACTATGAGAAGAAGGACAAGCAGATTGAACAGCATAAGAAAATGTGAGTAATTGTTTTGTTTTTTTAATTGCCAGCCAAGGAAAGAAAGTTAACTGTCAAGGAATAGTAGTTTACACACATTCCTAATCACAGAAGTTTTGTATTTGTTTTGTATAAAAATGTATGAACTAAAGATTTGGGTGAGATGTAAGAAATTCTATCACCCCCTCTCTGGCCTGAACTCTTAAGACTTAATGAAACACAGTGTCCTCTAATGGTTGCAAAACTGGCCAGGCTTGGTCAAGTGTCCTCCAATGAGTGCAGTCGGTCCTGGTCCAAAGTCTAAATGTGAATTCTGAACAGACTTTTCTACAGCTACATGCACATGAAGTAATAGAAAATAAGCATGAAGGTGCTCATGAATCTCCCTACAGTTTTGCCTTGTAATCCTGTTGAGTTTTTCCCAATGCTATTTTAGGTATGGTTGCATACCATGTTCCAAGCGCATGTAGCCCTCACACTAAAGGATTAAAGTGTAAAGATTGTCACATTTAAAGTGTGATGATTGACTCGATTAGTTTACCGGAATACAATCAAGCCTTCCTCAGCTTTGTGACACACCCTTTACAACCCCTGAGCACTTTGGCTTCATCATCACCTCCTGCTGTTGCTCCTCTTGTGATATTTAGGATGTCTATGTTATTGCCCTCTGACTATCTTGAATTTCCTGTGTTGTGAAAACAGGGTATGTTTAAAAGGTGCTGCCTTTACTAATTTCTTCTGCGACTTTTCCTCCCGCCGCCTGCAGCCAGATGTCCAGCCTGATGAACCAAGCGAGGTTGAAGGTGCTGACAGCCCGTGACAACATGATCACGGTTAGAGAGCATGGTCATGTCTTCTCACACTCAGTTCATGTTCACACAGCTGACATCAGGGATGGGGTTTTATAAGATGCCAATGTCATTATGGATAAACTACAATATCATAAAAGAGTCTGTATCTAAATCAGTAAAGTCCCAGCATGTTGTGATGTTCTTGTCTCAGGATCTGCTGATTGAGGCCCGTCAGAGGCTTTCTGAGATTACCCAGGATGACTCGTGCTACGCTCAACTCTTGGAGGGACTTTTGCTTCAGGTAAAACGTTCACACAGGTAAACCAGCAATTTATGGGTCTGATGGTTCTCCAAGTTTTCTGAGCTTGAACATCTCCGCTTTTTAGGGATTCTACCAACTGCTTGAGCCGAAGGTTACCATTCGCTGTCGACAACAGGATGTGGAGATGGTTCAGGTGAGGTCAAGCTGACAAGAGTGTGATGGGATTATTGTAAGAAATTGGGGAAGCATTTTATACATTTCGTTGCATTCATTACCCTTGCTGGTGTTGTTTCCTTGCCTGACAGGCTGCGGTTAATAAGAACATCCCGATTTACAAAGAGGCAGTGAAGAGCAACCTCGTTGTCCAAATCGACCCGGAACGTTTCCTTCCATCCAACATGTAAGACCTTTTCATGTACTTCTCTGCAAATCTATTGTCAGTTTATTTTTTCTGCTTGTTATTACGATCGAGAAAAGGTGGAGGACGCAATGTGAGACATGTCTCTCTCTCGTATTTACAACACATGTCGATGTTTGTTTTAACAGCTGTGGAGGAGTGGAGCTGTATAACGATAATGGGAAGATAAAGGTTTCCAACACTTTGGAGAGCAGATTAGAGCTCCTGGCACATCAGGTAAAGTCCCACTGATAATGGAGCACTAGTTTAGTTCCTGCTGTTGGCCTGTAGATGGCAGCATAGCCCACCAGGTATCACATTGAGCCTTTTAACATGCAGGTATGAGAAATAAACTGAACACCTTTGACTGATTACAAAGGCAAGACTGTCATGTAACACACACATTTAAATTGTTAGTTTTAATGTGGGGATTTAAAGGTTATATTAACGCTTAACGTTCCTGTTTCAATGTTAAATCGCTCCTCATACTTCCACCTGCTTTAGTCAGGTGCTTCACAAGTATAGGCATTAGGTGTGACTCACAAAGGTTCTTTTCTTTACATGCAAATGCAGACAGACGGTGACTGTTTTATTTGTTAAAGCTTCTGATCTGCATACATGGATAAACATGCTATGAGTGTATTTATGTACATCAGACGCTTCAGTTATTATGGTTAGGTTTTGCAAGAAAGAAACTTTAAAACTTTAGAACATGAAGTTTAGTTGAGTCAAAGATTATCAGAGCAAAGAAAGAAATTTAAAAATATGGATGCATCTGCAAGAATGTTCCTCTTCTTTTGTTTTTTTTTAGTTTTTTCCTTTAATCCGTCACTCCTGATGTTATCTGTATTCTGACTTTCCCCTTCCCAGATGATGCCTGAAGTCAGAATGGCCTTGTTTGGTGGCAACCCGAACCGCAAGTTCACAGATTAACAATGGATTTGAAGACGGCAGCATAGACACAGGTGGATTATATACTTGGAACACAGATTATATGAGGGACCTGCTGTTGTATCACTGTAGTAAGAAAGAGATTAAATAATCCAACACATGCACTTTTACATTTAAGTGCCTTTTAACTTTTCCAGGGGTGCCTTAAGGATTGCTTTCAATTGCAATTTAGTTGCAATGTATGCCAAATATTTCGTTAATTTTTGTGTGTATGTGTGTGTGTGTGTGCCAAAGAGAATGTTAACCATTGTTCTGGTTAACATTCAAAAGCCAAAGTAATAAATTTGTCTGACACAGAGAAATCAGCATGTATGAGATATCTTTATTTACAGTTTGTAAACAAACGGGCTATGTTCACTTTACAATGAGCAAAATGTATTAGGTGTACTATCTGCGCCAATGTTTGTCTTGCATTAAAAATGTAAAAAAGAAAGAAAGCTTTTAGTGCCACCCAGTGGACATCAGTAATGACAAGACAAGGCGCCACACTCCCTCCACGGGTCTAACAATTTAATTGTCATCTTTAAATTGGACTTAAGTGCCAAAAAATTTTGTTCAACATGTCCAAATCCACTGAATTCAGGTAAGACTTACAATTTGGATTCTTTAGAAACTAATAACATTGATAAGGCTTTAATTGCATTTGTTTATTATGTTATTGTGCGCACATTATCTGAAGCAACACATTTTCTAGCATAGCTAAGCAATAGCTGCCCTCGCCTCCTCATTAGATTTCAACCCTTCCAAGCTGTGGGGAAGAGGAAGTCAAGGCTATGAGATAGCTGCACAGGAATCTGTGGCCTCTCTGCAGGAAGTGGACTGTGTGTGTATATTTTACGCTAATACAAGGATTAAAGCATTACCATCGGATTAACTAATGACCTTAGAGACACTGGCAGGCGGCTCCTCCCAATCCAGTGAAGGAATCCAAGATTACAACTCCCGGATGGAGTGGGAGGAACGCCTAACAGGGCTCGTCAAGCTACTTTTCCAGACATCAAACATTTAAATCCAAATGATTGGCATTTGGTGTCAAGTCAGAAAACCCACTCAACTCTGACATCAAACATGTTGCAAGTTTAGCTTTTGACAACAATCGAAAGGGGAATTTGTCGCTTTCATTACAGTTTTTCATCACAACCAAACACAAAGTCTGATGGTTGGCCTTTTCTTTAGCAGCCTTGAACAACGTGCAGCAGATTTCCCTCAACAGCCAGACAGGATTATCTCTCTGAAGTAAAGGAAATGCTCCAGACATAGTGCAGCAAATACACTGGGAAAGCCCATACAACCTGTGACACAGACCCTCAGATCAGTCACACACAAACACAGGACCCTGTTTAACCTACAGAACCCCTTCGACAGCATGTTGCAGACTTAGAGAAACATGATTAGTGTGAAGCGCTTGGTCCACGTGTTAGTATATAGAGCCTCCATTTCTCGCCCTTTGGTTAGCAGATTGTGGCCGTCTTTCCCTCTCCCTGTATTCACAGATCACTCAGTTGTGCAGGTACTGCAGATTAAAGGAGCAAATTATCTGCGCAGAGACAACACGACCGCTGCCACCGAGACGAGCAGCGCTATCCCAGCAACCCCAGCAACGTCTCCCCGACTCCAAGAAAGTAGACAACCTGTGCAATGCCAAAAAGGGGGGCAATGACTAAGGCACGGCATGTTGCACCCTTCAGGAATGCCGATGGACCTTCTCGCCTCATGATGCGCCTGCAAAAGTCACAGAGAGGACAATGGAAGGAAAATAACAAATAAAACCCTTCATGCAAACCAATTAATAGGTAAAATGCTTTATTATAAACTCAGGTCTTACCGTGTGCAGTCAACAATTCCTCTGTATGTGTCCTCCCCCTCGCCTTTTTGCAAGGTCTGCAGACGTGTTTTTATTACTGTACGGGTGTTTAAAAGAAGGACGCACTGTCATGTCCCAAAGATAACGAGTGTAAGATAAGCAAACAGTAGCTGCAGTCAAGGATAATGCATGAAACAATGCTGGGATGAGGCCTCGCAGTACAGGTTGGGCAAACAGGCCGGTGACAGATTGAAAGAAAAATATGAATGTTGCTGCTTCTATACAGAACAGAGGGGTCCTTGGATGGAACAAAGCAAGCAAATGCCTGCTGTCTTAAGCAAGAAGCTCACACAACCTTCCACACCCCCAGATCCCATCTTCCATTCCTCTCCCTCCTTTCTCCACTCACCGTCCAGTGGTGTAACAGCCACAGCTGCCACTGATCCTGCAGAGCAGCCTGCGACAAACGACTGCCAGAATGGTGCCCGAGCTTGCACATCACCTGGGCTTCCCTTTCCTTCCCTGCCTAGCGCGTTCAGGTTGGCAAACAGCGGGAAGTAGATCATTGAGAAGGGGACATCCCTGAAAATAGGAGGATTTCACTTGTAAAACTAAGTGACATTGAAAGAATGTGAAATAAAGATTATATCATAGGTTGCAGCAAAGGAGAAAGAAATGGTATAGACTGTAAATCATTACAGCCATAGATGAGGGGAAGAGACGTGACCGGTCAACTGCGGCATAGCAGACAGACATAGCTGCAGGAATCTATTGATTGGTGTTGATTAGCAGAGGTGGCAGGACATACAACGAACATGGGCGTTATGTAACTCATTAAGGGAGCAATTGTGCATGGCTATGCATGTGCTGTTTTCAAAAGGTTTCCAACAAAAGAACAAACATACTGAGTGACACCAGTGAGATGAAGCAGGGAAGAAATATGAGTGGCTTATTTTACATTATGTACATGTATAAATCAATGAGAAGAGAAAGTGTACTTACATGAACATTTTAAGAAAGTGTCAGTGTTTGTCTTTTGTGTGTCTGACCTTATTAAGGTAGCTCCTGCCCCCCTGTAGAGGCCTGCCAGTCCACGAGTCCTCAGCAGCTCCATGGTAATCCTTGTGGCGGATGGCCGTTGCTGCAGGATGGGCCGGGCGGGTGGGGTTGCCACCAGTGATGGAGCTGGAGCAGCAGCAGCAGCAGCAGCCTGAGCTGCAGTCGGGACTGGCCGTTGGGCAGCTGACGAGGAAACATACTTCAATATGACCACGCAAGCATCACTGTGCAGAGGTTCGGCCGACGTCAGGTATGAATTTAAGACAAGAATGTAAATGGCACAGCTTTCATCAGTCACATTTATCTCCTGTATATGAACACTCACACAGCATCTTAATAACATTGACAAACTTAGTTTGAAACATTGATTATCAAATTAATTCAGTGATTAACTCACCCAGCCTGCCGGCGTCTTGTAGCTGGATCTTGAGCATCTCCATGGGAGTGGTCACGACCACCTGGCAGGTGCCGGCTCCACAGCCTGCCAGTACCTCCCCCCACAGGGGCAAATGACTAATGACACAGAAAGACGACAGAGTACGTTTCTATAATAACAGGCCTTGTTGCTTTATGGGAATTTATGAGCAGAACAAAACAACCCTGGATTACCAGTTTATTTAATTCTACTCATCAGTCTAACAGGCAACTGAAAGACATTTCTTCTTTTAATAAATGAGATCTAACAAAGTGTCTACATGATAGTACCACAATATTATTTTATAGTTTTAGTTTACCGTCATAAATTTAACTTTAATCTGATACTGTTCATCAGTAAATGAAACCCTCAATAAATAAATCTGCGTTATAATTTGAAATTGAGTCTAATATTAATTTAGTTAAAAGCTGCTTATTCTTTCTGTTGCTTCATCATGTGACAAAATTTACCCGTCCTTGGTCAGCTTCTGTCTGAAGATGTCATTGGCTGCCAGTTTGATAGCTTTCTCTGGCGTGACAAGAGTGAGGTTGACTGCTGCACCTGGAGAAGACAAACAGGCTGATGACCGTGACAGCTTCCACTCGAAGTCACACTGCACAGCAGGCTTATTGCTCACCACCGTGAGCTAATGTCAGTGGACCGGCTATTATGATAACGCGATTGAGGTCTTGCGGGACAAACAACCCTGCAGGTGGTCAGATTAAGTTCATAGTAAAGGCACAGCTGTGGAGACGCAGGGATTAGAAATGGAAAGAATACCTCTGTAGCATCCGAAATAGCCTTCCGAGCGTACAGTCTTTGCCAGACAGTCCAACCTTTAGTAGAAAAAGGAATAACATTGTCTGAAAGAGTTTAAACCTTAAAATAAATCCTAAAAAATGTCTTGTTATTTACTGCATTGAAAGAAATTAAGGTCAAAATTTTAGCCTCATTTATAAGCATCATCACCAGACGGGACAAAAACACAAGAACACAGCCTGACCTGTCTAAAGCTGGAAAGAAACCTTGTGATGTCTATGAACTGGATTACACGACAATTCAACCTCATTATTTTGGTATTGGAAGGGAATACGTGATTCAGGCTATTTTTCCGTCTCTGACTCACAGTGGAAAACCACAGTTAGAGAAAGTCAGTGCTGCTGCTGCTGCTCGCAGTGCTGAAGCCCAACAGATACGTGCAGTAGAAAAGTATTAGGAACTTTTAAGAATATATCTTTTTATGTTTATCTCTTGATTTTGTTAAGATAAACCTTTTTTCGTCCCACGACGGGGACATTTACAGCATTAAAGCAACAAAGTACAGGCAATATTCCTTTAAACAACTGCCAAGTTTTTCATTACAACTCACATACATCAAATGAAAGAAATGCATCATGGCAGTCCATAATCTGCAGCCTTGATTTCGACAAACTCACCAAAACACTGCACCAAATATGGGAAGAGATTGTTTAGTTATGCTGCTCCACCCCTCGGAGATTCAGGGGAAAAGTATGTGGCATGTGATACTCTGAATACGTTTTTTTGTATCATAAATTACACAATTTAATCCCCTGGAGTTGAGGGGTTTCACAGTTTTTTAACATGTATGTCTTTGTTCTATTCATTTGTTGAGCAGTTAAGACAATTAAAAAGTCTAAGTGATGATAAGAGAAAAACCTCAGTAATGTTATCTATGTGGCAGATCGATGACGTAAGTAGGTTAATCAAGCCAAGGGGCAGCATTACTCACATTCCTTTGTAGACTTGGACACCCTGCTGGTTTTGGAGGCGGGTCTTGGCCAGATCAATGGGAAACACACATGTCACACCAACCAGCCCGGCCACGCCCCCATTAATCAGCTTAGCAGGGAGGCTGCAAAAGGATCAACATCGACACATGGATGCTCAGAGCCATTTACATACAGTCTCCCAAACAAGCCATGCAAATGACACGTCCATCCAGGGACAACGATGCAAATAGATTGGGCCCCGTAGAGGGCGTCTCCAACCAGACACACACCTTTACACAGCTCGTGCTCCAAATTGGTCCCTTGTCATTAAAGACACCTCCTGACAAGTTTGATATATATAAAAAATACTCTTTTATGAATAATTTGGGTCTGATAGCGGTTTTCCCTAAAAAAAGGTTCTATTGAAAACTCCTAAAAACTAGAATAATCTATGAATATGCAAAAGTTTCCATTTTTGCTTTTGTCTGCCACGATTTGCCTCCAAACTAGCTGTGATCTCTGAAATGCTGTAAACTGAGAATTCGGAGACACGTTCAGAGGATGAACGTAAAAGCTGAAACTTAAAAGTTCATAAGAAAATGATGCATAGTTTTGAGGATTTGAGGGGGTCTCAAAGCGAAACAAGTAACACAAAGCTACTCACCTAACTTTCGTCTCTGCCATCTTGCTTATGTTCGGGTTCCAGGCCCACTACTCCTCTCCGCCTCCTCCTCCTCCTCCTCTACTGTCTTCCTCCTCTTCTTCCTCTTTCCTCCAGAGCTCTTGCCACAAGCCCAAAGTTGCCACCGCAACTCACCCCTCACCTGCCCACTCGCAGTGAAAACTCAGCTCCCTGCTTCAGCACTGTGTCAACAGTGAACGGCCGTCTTCTCCCTGGTACCGCAGGGGTGGACGCCCTTTTTTCTGTTAGGACCACAACAGCAAATGTTGTATCCCTCTCTTCAGGCCAGCCCTTCCTTGCTTTACCTCACACCACAACCCAGTCTCTCTCCTGCTGCCTGAAACAACAGAACACGCACAGTTATTGTGGATGAAAGACTTTGAAGAGTGGAAGGGAGACCAGAGATTCACTCTTCTGTATGACTCATAGGTATTTCCCCCCTCAAAGCCCTGCTGAATAGAGATTTTGTAATGGCTCTATACAACATTTTGGGTACTTGGTTGGGAAAGAGAAAGGACAAACCTCATATTGAATATCATACTCTAGAATCCAGCTTTCCTCATTCATAAATGTGAATAGAGGCATATCCCAGGACTACCACACAGAGATAGAACATCTTGAGTCTCTCTAATCTGCCTGCTAAAAGGGATAAGAGTGTTGGCTCTAGCAAGGAGGGCATAACTGAAAATGAAGGGCTTACCGGTATTCTTTTACCACATTTGCAAAGGACTGAAATTGAGATTTCTAGGGAAGTTGGAAAGTTTTTTCCCCCCCTCGTGATCTGGAACAATAGTCGAGCCAAAGAGGTGTGTACAGCTGATGATAAAAATACTGTTGAAACCTTATCTGAGGTTCACAGATCCTGCTCCCATTTGTTATGTTCTCTTCAATGTTTTCCCTCATTTCCCCTCCTGACTTCCCCTTCCCTCATCTCGCTAATTAATCTGTCTTAATCTCTCCACCTCCATTCTGTCTCTATTTTTACTTCTGTAAATCTTCACTCTATCCTCGCCTGTCTTCTCCTTTGAGGGGAAGGGAAACAGTTAAGCTTTGTCCATCTACTGATCTTGGTTTAGACTGTCATTTTTCATCACCTCCACAGCTTCATCTCCGAATACCTTTTTTTTCTATCGATTTCTAAACTTGGTCTTTTCCATTGCAAGATCCTGGTCACATTCTACGCATGCTTTTCACTGAGCCTCTTTCTGTGCAACGGTCTTTCAGCCTCGCTCCATTCACGCACAGAGAAGTGACCCTGCCAAAACAGAGTTCCATATCCCCAGCCAACCTCTAGCTCCCAGACCTCTGTTTCCCCCCCGAACTGCACAGGAACTCCCTGCTCACACAGTTCACACAGCCTGAGAAGACAGCATTATAAAATAACAAAACTTACATTTCTTCCATCACAGTGGCATAGCAGTGGGGAACAGGGCTCTTACCTCTGTCGGTGCATCCCACAGGCAGGATCAAGCTGTCCACTTTCCTTTCACTTCAACAATGCGTGCAGCAATGGTAGTCAAGCGAGAGCGATCTGAGAGAGCCAGCCGCCACTCAGGGGCCGTTGCACAAACACCAGCATTGTCCGGCTGCCTAAGTCCCTCCCTCTCGTGGTGACTCCCTGTGTGACACAGCCCCGGCAACTGCACTAACACAACTCGACAAGTCTGTGTAGCCGCTGTCACAGCTCACGAAGCAGATGCAGCAGAGACTTCACTTATAACTCAGGATGTGTTGTTTTCAATAGTGTATATAAACACAACATGCACAGCAGCAGAAATGAGTCGCCATCTGTAAGGGGTCCTTTATTCATTAGTGCCGGTATTACATAATACCTCAGGGGACGGTGAATACCACAAATGTTCACAGACTTCCAAGTACTATCAAGATAACAGGGAATATATCAACGTGATTATGTCTTGCAGGGACATTTTATTTTCAGGATATTTTGAAAGGAAAGAAGCAGAAAGTTACATAAGTACAAAAGAAACATGTGACTGCGACAGCCATCACACATTGCCCTTCTGATGTGTGGATTCCTGATGATGGAAAAACAATCGCCATCACTGAACACTTCTCTAATCAGCAGTTATTTGAAATATTAAGTTTGTTTTTTGCAAGCGGTCACTCCACCTAATTTATAAAGAAGATTATTTGTTGTGTAAATTAAAAATCTTTTTGTCCATGTATATAAGAGTATGTGTTGACGGAATGAAACACGTGGTTGAGAGTAGTGGGCGTACTGTATCATGGTATATTTTGTGGTAACTTCATACATGGACATATGAAAATAGCACCATCAAAGCTACCTTTTCATCTTTTTTTGCCACGAGATACATCGGCAAACAGTCTTGAGAGCTGTGCAAACACAACATTAATCCTAAAAGCACCACTTAATCCTTATTATCATTTTATACTAAGCTAAAGCAACTAAGGTGGCAAAACAAATACTGTCAGGATTCATAATCTAACCACAGGATTAACAAATGACAACGTTGTAAAAATACATTTTCTCTTTGTGCAAATATATGTAGCGGCACAATATTAGGGATATGAATATTATTCATCATGGGAAAGAATGGCATATATATATCATGGACAGCATGATGAGTTGAGAGTTATCTCCTGTCTTGAAATCACTTGATACACCAAACTGAATTACCTCCAGTAAAGGATCAAATTGGTTCTCTAATTTCATTGTGAATGTTATTGTGTTGAGTCAAATGAGGCCCGAAGGTTAATAGTCCCCTAGTAAATAAACCTGTCTGTATTTAGTGACAATGGGACCTTTCCTTTAACTCTACTATCATTCCATAAAATGCACCGTGGCAACACCTGTTTGCCTGGCCCACTGATAACAGTGCTTCAGGTTGATTTAGATTTTTGATCAGCTTGTGATATCGCACAATCGACCAGCAAAAGAATCCTAGTTGAATCTATGGCAAGGTGTGTTGAAGCTACTTATTCATCCTCCTTTAGTATCTCACAGGTGTACCTGATATAGTAAGTCTCAATATGCATGGATTTGGCGATTGATTTAATTGAAACCTACAATAACAAACAGTGGCTCTGTTGTATAATTGGGCTTGTGTTACTACGGTGAAAATTTGGGTTCAAGTGTGGCCATGTTTGGCAAGGAAACAGTGCATTTCGAAAATATACTATTGCAAGTCACTTTGACAAAAGCATGTGCTAAATGATCAATTTAATATCAGTAATCTATGTAGGAGCTGAAACTAGACAGGACGCCTTGAATTCTTCCCTCTAGCACTGCCTGTGGGTCATATGTGCACTTGCACACAGGACCTCTAATAATTTACTTAAACCCATTAAACCCATTAAACTTGATCATTACTCACAAGTTTCCAAGGAAACAAAAGCTTTTCATCTCAAGGAATCGTGGTCTTTCCTCTAATGTTACCCTCAGTTGTAATTACTACAAATGCATCCATTCGGTAATATTTGTATATTATGGGCTGTATTAAAGCTAAAGCCTTTTTGGGCCCTTGAATTGTTTTGACGTCTAATTATTTGCATAAACATGTCTGACATCCATTTATACTTTTCATTACATGAACTAACACTATGGTACTGCATGGTACTGTAGTGGTACTCTACTGTGAAGTAGTTGAATTGATGCCAGCTCTATGATTAAAGTTTGTTCTTTGTATTTACCATGACATACAAGTGTATCACTGATACTGGTGTATGTTTCTACCACAATTGTAATTGGAATTCCCATGGCAAGTATCCTGAAGAGGATAAAGGGAAAGGTCTGATATGATATGCTTCTTACACAAATAAAGAATATAATTGGAGGAATGTGCATGGACGTCTGTGAAACCAGTCCATCAGGGTGGAATGGCCACTTGACATTCTCAGTCTCTGATTAGATGATATGATCTGCACCTCCACCGTTACTTAATTGCATGCACTTCTCAAAAATTGCAATGGAGGGAGCCCCTGTGTCGTGTAATGTAATGCCCAAAGCCTCTATTGGATCTTGTTTACCTAATCCAAATGTGTATCTGTCAAGTTACTGTACGACACTGATCAGCTGAGCCATTGGGGTTTAGGCTCTTTTATAAACTATTCTTGTAAGAAAATCAAAATATAGGAAATTAATATACAAAATGTAAATACGTCATATAAGCCCTTTCGGCGTGCTACTTTAACTTGAATCGCTATCTGGCTCATACCTGCTGGTTTCATGTTGTTTGTTTTATTCATTCACCTTTCACAAGCATTCCCTTTAAACGGAGGCCGCACTACCAAGTCTAGGAGGTGCTGTCGACCCTGTAGGCTTGTGCAACTACATCGAACTGACTAATATAATTGCATAAAGTTTATCAAATCCAACTACTTCTTCTACGAGTTTAAATGTTCTAAACGACATTGACTACTTGTGCTTATGTGTGTTTTAAATCAAAGCGGTAAACATAGGCTCTCCCCTCCTTGTCGTAAGGTGGTATCGTCCTGCCCATCTGTTCTGCTCTGGAGAGACTGATTGAAACAGATTGTAGTGCTCCGCGACTTGCAATGGCAACTGTCCGGACGGGACGACGGCAACAACTTTCCTCGTTTTTGTAAGAAGTGTTCAATTTAACGGAGATATTATAAGTCGCCAGGAAAAAAACTACACTCTAATGTGAGAAACAAACGTTACACAACTTCTCTAGTCCGAAAATGTCCCAGGGATGTACAGTTTCTGTGGAAGAGATCCAGTCTTGGTGGGAAGTGCCCGCCATAGCCCACTTCTGCTCGCTGTTCAGGACAGCGTTCAACCTACCGGACTTTGAAATAGAGGTAAACGAAAGTTGTTGTTACATGTCGATACACATATGTAATCTGTTACGGAAATGAAAAGTTGTTTGTGTCAGCTTTTTCTTGTCTGTTAACCGTCGAGTGCGTAGTAGTTATCGGGTGAACCAGCTTAGCCGTGTTCTCTGAACTCGGCCGTTAACGTTAAATTGCGGCAATCCTGTTGAGTAACCTGCTAGCCAACTTGTTAGCACGGCTAAAAGCTAGCTTCAACTGTTGATCGGTGGGTCGTCAAAGTTTAGTAAGCGTTCATCGGTTGACAATATCATTCACGTTAAGGTTTAATCGTGAAGGTCTTGTGTCTGTAGTAACGTTACGTGTTGCTCTATATCCAATGAGGCTGTTATATTAAATGCCCCCTCGTAACAACACCATGTGCTCGTTTGTTTTCAGTCGGACCTTAACGATAGTTCAGGTCCCTTAAACAGTAACAAGAACTGGATGATCATATGTCGGAGGGGAAACGTGACGAAATGATAGCGAACTTGTGAACCATATTACTGATATCCGCGTTTGAAATACACGTATGCTAAGTGTCAAACTATATTTATAAACCGTGCTGCTTGCCTATAGGATTACGGTGTTGTTTTTGTTTCTTGTTCTGTCAAATAAAGTTAAGTTCATGGCTTGAGATTCGAGTGTATTGTCTTGCAGTTGCGGGCCATCTGGCTAGGGTAGCCATAGGGACGCAGATGCTTCTCGGGCATTGTTTGCTCCCCCAAGTCCCGTTTGGTAACAAGAAGCGATGGTTCAAACTAGCCATATCGATTAAGTACGACAACGTACAGGCGTGAAATCCCTGTTCGATTAATGATCAGAATTAAACGAAATGTGGAACGCCGCAATTACACGATTAAACTTTATCGCTCGATGCGACCCCCTTGTTCCTTGAAATGGGGGCTGTGTAGAGCCCCACGGCTTATTACAGTAAGCACCAATTCAAGTATAAAACCAGAGTCGATGATTTGATCCATCGGGGAATGATTGCACTGTTAAAAACTGATCAGCATAAACAATCTTTATCAGTCACTCATCCCCACCCCCTCCGTAGAGAAACACACGCAACCACCGCTTTGTTATTAAACGAGGTGCAAGCCAGATGGGGGATCGCATTGCGTCTAGTTTACATTAAAGTTGAAGCTCTCGTGTTCTCTGTTGCATTTCTTCTTTGGATGGGGTTGTTTTTTTTACACAAAATGCGAGTTATTCTTTATGGCGATGATTTGCTCCAGTTACCAGTCTTGTTTTTGAACTTTTCAAACGCTTATGTTACACAAGCTTCACACTTCTGCTGCGACCTAGTTCAATTGATGTATGTTTAACAAAGCATATCACATGAGTGCATACGCCCCTCTCAGCTAGATCTCGAGGAAATATTGAGATTGATGTCTTTAACTTTGACATCTCAATCAGATAGTCAAGTGGCCAAGGTCATAATCCCTTCTGTTCTCAAAGAAATTATCTGCAGTGATAATAATGAATCAAATTAAATAATGGAAACTTGTTTTCCATGTAAAGGCTGCAGAAGGTGTATTTTATGGCCATATTGTGCCTGACGTAAGACAGTCGGAACCAGGTCCGGTTAGCAGATGCGGTCCGCAAAACACAGGTCTCAATTTAATTCGGAGAAGAAATAAGAGTCCTTATACTCATACTTTAACAGATTAGAACATAGATATAAAACTCTCATTCAAACATTGGGTCATATGTTTTCAGCTTTAGTCATTTGAAACCAAGACCAATCTCTCTTTGCTTTCATTCCTGTTTTTATGTCTAGTGTTTCTATGTTGATTTGGCGCTGGTGTTCTGAGGTTCTAACATGCTGTCATGTCACATCTAAAGCCTTTAGTCTGCAATGTCTTGTGTTCTTGGTGAGTTTGACTAAATGTCCTGATGAGTTTCTTTTTATATGAAGACCTTTTTTCTCGCAAAAGAACTGTACAATTCTCACAGAACGTCCATGATGGTTTGAACATCGGTCAAGGAAGAACCCAATAATTCTTGGGCCCCGGATCTGTATAGCATAGTGAAAACCTTCATCTTTATTACATCGGATTACTGAATGTCCTTTTATATTCTATAGCAGTCCCTTGTATTTTACTGTTGTAGGGCGTATGAATGTAAGATGAATGTCAGAGTCCTCATAATGAATTTATGGTCTTTCAGTGCCCTGAAAATGTCAAGTTGTACATGCTTTTTAAAGTGGTACCTTTATGTGTGGAGGTTGTTACAGTAACAGCGTCATTCAGCAATAGTAGTTTAGTTCTGGCACAAGAGGTCCCTGAGTGAGCTGCAGAAATTACACTGTCTGAAAAATACCTGGCAATGGAACTAACTGGCAACTCATAGTCATGCTTGTTGAGAGCACGGCCATTATTTTGGTCACTTTCCTCTGTCTCCTCCTGGAATGCACACCAATCCCTACCATGGAAAACGTGGTTGCAGGTCCGCCTTTGCATTTGTGTGCACCCGATCATTTGGTGCATAAAGATGTCTGAGAGATTAGGTGGTGTTGACATACGCAATCTGAATGTCATTTCTGTGGCAGGTATCACT
>CAAKHC010003669.1:0-22930 GCA_901007825.1 Macroramphosus scolopax | reverse complement strand
GCTGGTCTCATTTGTCAGAACGATGGACAGGCTTCCCTCGCGGCCTTGCAAATTCAGATATGCGCACTGACGTCTGGCAATCCAACATGTGCAATGGTGGTCTGCAATCGCTTGTTCCATAGTTTAGACATTTGTTTTTTAACATGTTAACACAGTACATGTGTTTAAGAAATAAGAGGAAACTGTCAGGCTGCCACATACCAGCAACAGGACAAGCCTGTTTTGGCACTGTCACTGTCCTGTAAAATCAAGACTAATGAGGATTGAGTCATTTATGTAATGGTAAATCCGTGTAAATTTGACAGCCAAGATGTACTTTTAACTTTGGGTTTGCTTAAGTTAATTTTTCTTTTAAAAGCTTATTTATAGGTTACACCATAGCTTATACATGGACTACTCTGTTGTGGGCATTTTAACTGTGTGCTGGTGTGACTGCATCACTCAATTTCACCACCACCGCTAGTTGGGGGTGGGGTTTCTATGCCTCTGTGTTGATGTCTTCATGTACTTCAAAGATGTTTGCCTACACTGAACCGATATTTTTTTAGAGTTGAATCCACAAGGTGTTTAACAACAGTTACTGAGATGATACAGAACAGAGCTTGTGCGTCAGAGAGATGTTCTGGGAAATGTGTTGGGAGGAAATTCAACGGTACAAAGCAGACCAGTCAGTTAGTGCAGTCTGTGTCACAGCACAGTGAGCTTCAGGCTATTTCATAGGGTATGCGGCTAAGCCAATTCAACGCAGAACTATAAACAAGCTTTAAGAGTCTTTTATCTGTGCTTGTGTTAGAATGGTTGCGTGATGTCACTCAGCTCCAGTTGTAATCCTATCAATGGGTGTACAGGTTGAATCACCCAAAAACTTTGGAAAGGAAAGGCTGCTGAGTCAGCAGCAGGAAGTTGCTGTCATTGGTCATGATAGAGTGGAGGTTGTCGAGTGATTTCACTCAGGCCTGTGCTTTAGGCTTTAGTGTCAACATTCTTTTGACATTCCCTCCTTTTTATATTGGCTGCAATTTGTGTCACCATGACTCAATATTAAAGACAGCTGGGGTCAGTGCTCAGTGCCTCAATCAGCTGTGCGTGCCACAGTATTTCCTTGTTGGATTCGCAAGAGCAGATGAATAAGGGTGTGAGAGTGCATATCTTTGTCTTTGTTTTCACCTGTTTGTTTTTCTCATAATGGACATTTTTGTAGTGAATGATACAATTAAAACCACAATATTTTTTCCTGTGAAACTGCTACCAGGCTAGATATTGAGCACCCCCGTTATCCAGTCCGACAGTGCTGCCGTGGTACTATTAGGGCAGGTCTTTTCTTTCTACGGTGCTGGTCAGTGATAATGGAGTCCCCCCTATCTTCTTGGAAAGCCTCCCAAAACAGCCCCTTGCACATTGTTCCTGTGCTAATGCACTTCACTGTCACTGGTTTCCACTTTCCTCAGGCAGCATGCAGGGAGCTGGGAAAGGAGTGTGTATGTGGAATAGAGGGTTGAGTGGGTTAGATGGAGAGGAAAGAGAGAATGAGTTGGAGTGAAGGGAAAGGGGGTGTCTGAGATGAAGAGTGAGTGAGCAGGGGAGCAAAAGCACATTACGATGAGAGTGATAGAGTGACCTGCAGGAAGGAGGCCCAGGGCAACATGGCTCTCCCCATTGCCTGGCTGTTTGTCTTTGTGTTGTCTGCTTGATGTCTTGCCTGTATATCTGTGAGATGACGCCTGAAATCCCACAGCCAGACATAGATCTTCATGTTAAAGACCTCTGTCCCTGTTATCTTTGCCCTCTGGGCTCTGTGGGCAGTCTGTTTCACACATTGTTATGCATATATTCCATGCATATCATGTATTTACATCGGCTACCTAATGCCATCTACGTTGTGACCTCTGACTAAAACTACTACTGATGGGCTAAGTCTGCGAAGTTGGATATTAATTAACCAGTTTCTTTTCCTCATTGTCAGACACACAACCAGGTGGCATAAAAATAGCTCTCTTCATATAATAGCAGAGCCAAGCTTCGAAGCAGATACGGCAACAGGTTGTTGTGCAACAAACTGCGTCAACAGCAAAAAAGAGCTCCAGGTTGTCCTCAAGGCAGCGCCGTGCAAAACTCTGATCCTGTGCTGTAAAACTTCTGAGAGAGAAGTTTCCTTGTCACATACCAAGATAGCAGAAAAGATATTTGTTAAGAGAAGCTGTAGACGTCCCTGTATGGGTCGAGGAATAAAGAGAATTTTCATGAAGGTTCTATCTACCTCATTGATTTTTACCGTACATTGGAGGGCATTTTCTTTATGGCTGAAGAAAAGTCTCCTGGGGTATGGACATGAAAAGGATAATCAAAGATTAGCAACATATATTTTTTATTTTGGAATACAGTCGCCTTCTCTGTGATGGACACAGCAATGAGTTTTAAAGTTTTGAATGTGACAGGTGTAAGGTGAAGGATTAGGTTTGACCATAAAGTTTAAAGCCATGGGCCATTTTGTTTATTGCGGCACCACAATTACAGCAGGTCTGGTTTAAGTCAGTACCAGAAGGTCTCTAGTCGTATTGTCAGAGAACTAATTTGGCTGCGTCGCTTTGGCACCCTAGTGCAGGGAGGATGACGACGCCCGCCGTTAGCCAAGCTGTGACTTTAGCAAATCCCTTCTGAATTAGACATGTTTTCACAGCGGGCATTTTGACTTGCTAAGCAGGAAAGGCATTAAGTGGGTGCTAAGTGACAGGACATAAAGAGTGTTTCTCAATGGCAAGGATCCTTCCTTGGAAGGAGGGATCCCTCCGAGTTGGGGTGTTCCAGAGGCTATTGGCTAGAGTCCTTCCCAGCATTTGGGGAACAAACATTTTGAACAAGCCAATAGAATCACCCCTGTGACCTTTTTCAATTGTATAAAATCTCCGTACAACACCCACAAGTGTTTTTCACTGAAATTGAGATAAATTCTCATGGAATTTGTAAATTCCAATGCACCTCTTAGAACAGGTGGATGATCTCAGTCAACTTATATTCCTGCTTGATTCTTAAACATCTTCTCATTCTTCACTTCAAGCTGAACTCCTGCAAACCCAGCTGCATCTATGTCAGCCATCCCTACTGCAGTATTGTCTGGCATGTCTAAGGAATAGCCTCTATCCCTCCCCAAGCCTTATTCTCATCACTTATCCCACTACCCATACCCATTAGCAAGCCCTCTACTCCATCCCCTTCTCGAGGCCCCAGCAGTCTCCCTGTCCCTGAGCCCCACCCTGGCATCACCATGACTAAACCCCAGATGGTGGTTCTTTCTTTCCCTTCCCCCTGAAGGGTGGAGGCTCCCCGCTCTGACTGGGCGCTAGCTGCTGCTACTTCAGTCCTTCTGGGGCGGGGGCTTCTGTTTTGCAAAAAGCCCTAAGTCTGGTTGTAAAGAAGATTTAGTCCTATTAGATCTGGTAAATAAGTGAGAGCAAGCTGCCTGATCATGGCCTTGTTTCTCCTGTCTAGAATGCAAATGGTTTAACAGGGGGAGGGATTAAAATCAGGGCATAAGTGTTTCCCCATTATGTCCCAACTTCAGACACATGCTTGCTGATTCTCAGCTTTGGTGGATTATAACTACAGATATCTGTCACCTAATGTGTGTCGCCAGCCTTGCCTCATATAGGAAGCTTTGATGTCAGCGCCAAGAAAGTTGGGCTGAGGATGTGTGGCAGGAGGTCACTAGACATGAGCCTGGAATTTTTTAGCAAGAGCGTGTCTGCTGAGATCAACACACATTGGCTGGGAGCTGTGTGTTGGTTAAGTCACTAAATGTTTGCCTTTGCCTGTCTACTTCTACTGATTTTCCATTTCTAGGGAGGTGTTTGAAGTCCCCCATACAGCGACAATGATCTATTCCCATCCCAAATCTGCACTGTTCATTCATCCCTCGCATCCCTTTTTCCTCATCCCACCCACTGACACATCCCCAGCTCAGCCCTTATTACAGCCTCACAGACACCAACCTCTGACACTTTCCTTTCCAGATCAGGCTACACAAAACGCCTTGAAAAATATCTTCTCACTGTGTGAATACCCCTCAGAGATCAAGAACCCTCTTGCATGGCTTTAATACCTTCCCTTGCATGCACTGTTAGGGGGGTGTCGTAAGAGGCTACTGCCCTTCCCCCGGTTGTGATTGACAACTGAGAGCAGTACATGCATCAGATGGTTTCACATGGAAAGTGTGTGCACAGAGGGGGAGGTAGAGAGGCACATACACTGAGGTTTGTTTCAGCCAGGCCCATTGTTGGAGCTCCCCATGGTTCCCTCTTTCTGGCTCCAGTCTGGGGTGGTATCTCCTCAGTGCTGCAAAGAGTCACTTTGCGGCTGTTTAAGCAGAGGCGAGAAAGAATAAGAAGTGATGAGAATTTCACCAAGCCAGGAGCATTAAGACATGAAAACTTAACAATAATAAAATGTTTAGCTTGCCCAGAGAAGTGTTTTATAATATCTTTGGGTCTGTGAGGTGACAAAGGGGGGATTTATCCTACAAGCTGCCCTTATAAGCCCTTATAAGAGATAGGGGGTTTGCAATACAAATTATGAGTATAGGTGGAGAGCTTGTCGTAAATGTTTATCAAAAACTCAAGTTGAAGTTTTTCGAGTGATGCGGACTCGCGTGGTGTGCAGAGGAGATGTGTTGAACTGCAAGGCCTACTGGGAGGGATACCGATTGACACGCACCTTCTCTGACTGCATGGATTGCTGGAGGCCACTGGCTGAAAGAAAATGTGTTCACTCCGGCGAGTTCTTTGAGACTGTTCTGGACCTCAATGGTGCCTCAACCACTATTTTCGTAAATCTGCTTGTACTGAAATATCTCGGATATTCCTCACCTGTTGCTTGTTGGGAGCTTATACATCCATACATTTCAATACCCATTTATTTGCAAAAACATGTTATCAAGGGAAAACATTTATTATTCCCGACGACTGCCAGGTTAATGGATGAAATTCCCCAGTGACTCTGCCTCTTGCCATAGCCTTCTGCATATGAACCCCCACTGTATTATCCCCATGAAGGGCAATCTAGCAATACTTTAATTCAGGTTTAACTTAAGCAGTGACACAATATCGTCCGCAGCAAGACACTTATAAGAACAAAATGCAATAACATATTTAAATGCAAGTCTTCTCATTCCACAGTATAGGTCTTAATTGTTGGAATGAAAGGCAAGAAATTCTGCGACTAACACACTGGATACGGATGCATGCTTATTTACGGAAAGGGCCCTTGGGGTGCACACTCAATTTTATATGAGGAAGTTGATGATGCGTTTTCCTCAAGGCTGGAAGTGGATGTAGGAGAAGCCAAGCTGCACTGGTGGCCTCCCATCTCCTGTGCTTAATGATCGTCACCCGCATAGACAGCATGCTAGGCTGAGGTTGTCTGTCTGTAAGGAAGGAGGATCTGTTCCCAGTCCATTCCTTATTCTCTTCCACTGCTCCATTCCACAGCCCTCACATTAGCACTATAAGAAAACTCAGCTGAAAGCTGAAACTGACCTTCCAGTTGTGAAACGTATGACCTATATTTGTTGTCTCCACTGATCTTCCTTTCTTTCATGTTAAGTGCAGCTCATTTAAAACAACCTGTATTCATTCCTCCTGTTAACACGTTCTCACAAGCAAATGGAGTGTGTGTATGGAAGATCCAGCTGTTTGAATGATTCAGACTGCTCGCTAAGACAGGTGTGAAGGTGGCCCATGCAGATGTGATGTAAATTACGATGGACAAGTCAGGAAAGTAAGCCAACAGGTTCGTCTTATAATGCATCAGTCTGATGTCTCTGGCAACAACTCAAATATGGTGATGCTTTCCTCTGATCAGATGAACAGTACATCCTGAGGATGCAAAGGCGAGGCGTTTTCCTGTGGTGTGATGGCTGTGTGTGGATGTTTGTCATGTGGCAGGAGGTGGTTACGTGTGGGGGTGGAAGGTGTTGTCAGATGATGGTTCCTGGAGGAACCATGTGTGAGCTGCAAATGGGAGGAGAGTGGGGGGAGGAAGAAATAAAGAAAGAAGCAAAGGCGAGGAATAGAGGACTCTTTACACAACAAACAGGCCTCCCTTCCCCCTCCAGCCATCCCTTCACACGTCCTCCAACTATTGGTGATATAGACCCCAGTGGAGCAGTTAACAGCAGTGGTATGGAAAGTGTCTGCTGCGAGGGTAGCCTGAGAGAAAAACCCCTGATACAATCGGCAGCTCTGTCGCTGCCTGATACAAATGTTGCTGCGGTACTCACAACTCCTCTCTCTCTCTCTCTCTCTGTCTCTCTCTCACACAAACACACACACGCACACAGACAGAGAGTCCATCGACTTTTGCTTTCTCTTTGCAGACAGGGATTGGCACTATTAACCATTAAGCTGTATGAACTATGGCAAATGTCTCAGGTCTGCACACAACAGGAGATTGTCCATGTCGGACACGTATCAGAGCGTGCAGATAGCTGGACATTACGCAACAAAAGTACACTGTGGTTGTTCAGTTTATAATTTTTGATCATGAAAGTCTATCATTTTTCTTGAATTTGTCTGACGATGTCCCGCTGGTGATTATCGACAAAGTTCCAGAATCTCGTCGTCTCCCCAGTTTAGCATAATCATTGTCATTTTCATGTAGAAGGCCCTTGTTCCCTCACCTTGTTTGATTTTCTTCTGGTTTCACAGTATTTACGTGACCCAAACATCCACACACCCACTTTGCTTGCTATGAAATCTCTTATGCTCACACGTGGGCTCAACGGGACACAACACCGACCTTGTACTAGGGAGCTGGCAGCGTCTGTTTAATGTCCGACTGATTTGATACATCTCCTCCGGGTTATGTCTCGATAAGTATGGAGTGTAAGTGTGAGAGCAGCTTCAGTGTCCACGGAGAAAAGCACATTTCACTTTAATCAGCAAATGCAGATGTTCTGCTCGGCCTTAGATTCTGTTGGATGCCCGGGTTTTAAGCATAATTTAGCCTTGATGTTTCCCATCTTCAAAAAGTGAAGAACTCTCCTTCCTCTTATTTGATTCACATCAAACTAACAGAGTTGTGTCCTCTTGGGTCGTCATTATAACTCTTTCATACAGCGGAGGCCCATTTGACACGGGCCTTCTGAACACACGCTTGGTCCATGTTGGGCTTATTTCATGAGGTGAAATTCTGTATCACTTTGATACCATCTGCTGTGTAGATTCATACGTTTCACTGCTAAACTATAGAGTGACACCGTCTCCACTCCACATTTCCTCACTTTCCTCGTTTGTTGAGGTTTAATGTTCGTAGTATTTCACCTGTGTTCAACTGAGGATGGGAGAAGGGGCGTAACATATTGACGAGTGATGATCCCATCAGATTAATAACCACTGCCTTTCTGAGCTGTTTCACAATGTCTGCACAAATGTGGAATTACCTCCCAAGGTCTGAAATGTGCAGCGTTGATGGCTGATCCATTTTCATCATGAATAATATGTGGTGAAGAAATGCAGATGACTGCTTTCAGCCAACCTGTCATTGACGGACTGCACAAAAGTATTTTGCAGGCTTAATCCCACACCTGTCTATTATTAATCTCAATGAATTAAGAGTTAAATATTTTTTGGCTGATGTGTTACTGTAAATGAAACAATGAAGTGATATAAAGTTCTAAACATGAAAAGGGGGTACTTTGTAATTCACAGAAATTATTAATTCGACTGTCTTTGAAAAGGGAAAAAGAGAAATGTCCGCCTGCATTGACACCACAGGTGTTATTCCGTGCACTGACATTTCTATTGAATACATAGACATTTGTTACAGTGTCACATACATTTCAAATTTTGTTTTCAGTGACGATTTCTAAATGTGTCTAGTCTAGGTGCTTCTATGTTTTTCCCACCTTGACAATAAATTATTTTGGGGCAATCACTGCCAATCACATTCTCCTCTCCTATCATTGTCTTCAGCTGGAGCCGATAACCGGCTAGAGAGGGGAACATATGTGGAGGGCGAGGAGAGCCAAGGAAGACGGAGAGGAAAAGAGTGGGGAGGAGAGTGGAGCGAGGGTGTTGTCAGGGGAATAATAGAATGCCTCAGAGGCCCTCATAGACACTGGGCAGCAGGACAGGGGGAGGAAAATGGAGTGGAAGGGAGGAATAGGAGGTTAAGCCAGTGAGAAAAGCGGAGAAAAACAGCAGGGGAATCGGCTGAGAGAAGTGGCAAATACCTTCAGGGTGAATCGCTGATTGCAAGTCAGGCCTACAGAGGGGCCTTGGTGGTGACACACCTTTTGACGAGAGCCTTGACGCAACCTCAGTCTTTGTCCTTTTGTGTGAATGCGAATAGCCTGTTTTGTTCACCGCAGTAGCCCAGTGATAAATCTGACAGATTAGCTCTATGATTCACACTCTATGGCTTATCACTTATACAGCTCTCTTATCTGCGATGTCCCATTGATCATTAATGTGAAACAGCCAAAGTACTGCACTTTATTCTGTTGAAGTATGAATGACTGTGTGTGGGTTCACTGTGTTTGCTGAAGGTCGGGTGTCATGTCCTTGTACTATATTAGTTTGTGTACATATGCCTGTTGAGAGGAAAGATTCACACAGGCATATCCAGCTACAGTGGAGTGTCCCTTGCAGCCCTTCATCAAGCTGAGTGTTCGTGGCACGAGGGGTTGGCTATCCAGAGGCTAAAGAAAGGGCACACTCGCCAAGTTAATTCCCTTTCCCTCTGCCATCGGAGGTGCTCGGTGGCACTTCAAAGGTGGAGCAGGGTGGTGTTAATCCAGGGGCTGTTCTGCACAGCTTGGCTGTAGCGAGTTCTCCACTCTGCTGTGTTGTTCTGAACTCTCCACTCTTCCCCCTGGCCTCGGCCCTCTGGCTTTTTTAAATGTGATCAAAGTGCAGTTTGTCTCTGACGCTTGGGCTAGCTCTGACCCAGACGCTGCCTGACGAGGAACAAAAAGTAGAAGAGTGTGTGACAGGATCTCTCAGATGGTAGTCGGCACAAGCAATGCATCAGTTTTGTCTAGTCTTCAGCATTTAAAATAGTCTGTATGGACCGTCAGTATCCTTTTATCTTTTGGTCAGTTTTCATCTGATCATGTTGAATGACAACAAAGAAAATGGTCTTCTTTTTCTAAGTTCCATCAGAATCCGTCAAATTTTTCCTCTGTGCGCATGTTGATCTGAAAGCTTTCACAGCTCAATTGTCTCTGAGGTAAACAAGCTAGTGCTTTGTTTTACAATTCAAATAAGTGAAGCTGCAGCTCCTCTTAATAATGTGGTTGATTCTTATCTCCTATGACCAATCTCGCTTTCCCATTATGTTTCTAAACTAGCATTAGACAGAAGCAGAGTGGGGACTCTCCTATCTTTTCCAACCTGAAGTCATCTTATCCTGTTTTTCAACTTTACTCTCATCCTCCTTTCTCTCCTTCCCCTCCTGTTTTTCATCACGTTGACTTGTTGCCTCCTGGCCTCTGTTGTTCTCCATGGCCAGGAGGTTTGTATACTGACCTTTTGTGTCCTCTTAGCTCAACCAGATTCCTCTGGAAAGAGGCAGACTAAGGAGAGATGAGTGAACACAATCATTTTCAACCATTTTCCTCATGGAGCTGCGTGGTCAGTGTACCAAACAGACTAGTTTAGTAGTGCGTTACCGTGACTGTTGGAGCGCCAGGAAGAACAACACAAAGTAATGATTTGGATCTGTTGTGAGTGAGAGAGCAGGGACTGGAGGGGATTAGGAGTGGTCATCTTTTTTCCTTTTCTGAAAAGCAACTGTTTGGGATTCATCCTGAAGGAGCTGCTTTGCATCCTGTAAAAGGGGGCTTAAAGTGAAATGGACACTTGGCTGATGGAGCATTTTGCATTTGCATTTCTGCCCTCTCAGACTCCTGTTCCCTCCCTCTGTTCTGTTCTACTCCGGAGCCTTTGGGTATCGTTGGGTTGAGAAGTGCATGCTGGGAGACTGTGTGGGGTTCTGTGCCTGAGTTGGTCAGCAGACGAGAGGAGGGGACATCGCTGTGTTGCAGCTGTAGCCACCTCCTGTTTTCAGGTCTTTTAGAGTTAGCGCTGAAGGTTACCGCCGCTTCATAGAACCACAATGACTGAATCTCAATGCCAGCCAGCAGAGGAGTCACTGCTGAACTTCAGCCCCAACTCCTGCCAACAACCACCGTCAAAGCAAGAAGCCTTTATAACATAACTACCTCAGCCAGCGTACCTAGCAATGATACCAACACTGTCACATTGTGTGCCAATAAACAATCATCAAAGTGTATTCTTACGCTGGCTAATCTCCCCCTCATCATGCTTTAGCCTCAGTGAATACGTTTTCATTTGAAACTCTTGGCTCCATCATACTGAAACTGATCTGTGACCACGTTGCCTGTATTTGAGAATCATTGCTGATTCACCCATCTCTTCTTTGATGTGTGTGTCTAGGAGTTGGAGAAAGCCCTGTCGGAACGGGACTTGGACTTCCTCGGAGACCTCATTGCTTGTCTGTTGCAGGGATGCTACCAGCGCACTGACATCACATCATCGTAAGTGTAGAATAATAATAAGTATAATAATATTAGTAAACTTTAAGTTTTCCATTTTCACGGATGCATCGATGTGTGCCATACATGTATACAATGCAGCTACATTAATTAAGCCTTTATGGATACAACATTGATTTATCCAAGATTCACCAGATACAAACTGTCTCAATTGATGTTTTCTCTCATCAAATCATTTTGATGGTACATTGACTTGGAATAGAAAGGGTGGCATCGTCTTAGCTCAGGAAGCTAAGGCGTGAAAAAGAGACTGGCAAGATGCTGACCTGCAGCTTGTTACTCAATGTATTGCTGCTGTTAACAATTCCGTTTCAACACGACTACTGGCAGTTCAGATCAGGAGGCAGCAGTCACTGCTGCCCTTCTATGGCTGCTCCTGCTGTTTGTAACTGCTGTCATTGACCTGCCGTGGCTCTTCACATAAGATAAAAGTAGTGCAATAGTCTCCCTGCCAACATATTAACAGAATAAAATGTGCCAGCATCCAATTATTACCACTTGTGCCACCGATGTTGCTTGAAACAAAGGTGCATTATGCTACTTTAACCTTGTCAATATAAATGTGAAAAGAAAAGAATCAGTTCATCAGTGTGATTTATAGATGCAGATTTAAAACTAGTGTTTCCATCCTCTACAACCTAGTCATAGTATGCAGGAAACTCCAGGTCACCCCTGTGACTCACTGAAGAGTCAAACTTTACTTATCATTGGTTCTCTCATGGTCTGCGGTAGAATCACGTTTTACCACTTCCACTAGCATACGAAAATAGCATAACCACTGAAACTTGTCACTCCTTCACACTCAAATAATAGGAGAAAGTGAGTTTGTAGGTGAGGTTGTTATTCAAACCCGCAGATGTGGGGCTTCCCCCTCTATTCACCCTCTGCTGCAGCCCTTCCATTAGCAAGTAGCACAGTGGTACCAGTGAACTGATAAGCAGAGAGGCAGGAATGATCCAGTTTTCCACCCAGGCAGCCAGTAACAGGAGGACAACCTGCTTTATTGGACTGGACAGGAGCTGGCATCCTGGGGGTGGCTTCTCAGCACTGGCCTTTCACAGAGCTGCCCTTTTCATCCGCACGCGTTAAACGCTCTGCCGGATTGGGGCAAAGGAGGGAGGGAGGATGTTAGCGAGAACAAGGGGCAGAACGGAGGAGAGAGATGGGGTAGTGAGAAGGGGGTAGCCTACAGCTGTGTGAAAAGTGCACACTGCCCTTTCAAGATAAGCCATTTTCTGTCCCTCTTTCTCTGTGCTGCTGCATAGATGCTCACCCCTGCCCCAAGCCCTTGTTCTGTTCATCTGGGTTGGAAATGAAAGGTACAGATTAATCGGCTAGACCTGAACCGGAACCAACATTTATTTACCAGCTCCCAGTCACAGCAGAGATGCAAGTCGAGTCCCATTGAAAGTCTTTTTTTTTTTTCAACCCGACCTCCAAAATTTCTTCAGCCTCGATTGTAATTTGAACTGTTTGTTTCCAAAGTTATAATGGTGCTCTGGTCAATATGGAAACATGTGTTGGCCTTTTAATTTGCACTTTTAAAGAACAGCATTTGCAATTGAATTGGTTGCATTTATTTGTTCTGACAAAAATCAATGAACCGCAAAAAATACCTTCTTTAAGGAATGTTATTCTTTGTGAAATAAACAGGATGAGAGAACTGATGTAACTTCATGACTTTTGGATCCATTAAAATATTTATCAATCAGGAACCTTTATGATTAGGACAATTAGTAGCTTCAATTTAATTTGTTCATAGCTTATCACAAACATGTTTCGCCAGAGATGAAAATTGTAAAGAGGTTTGTAAAACAAAACAAAAGAGGAGGAACCGACCAAGAAAATGACAGAAAACGAACATGTATTTGATATTCTGTTTATACATCTACAAGTATATATCAGAGCAGAGTGAGTGTGAAATGTTTTTCCTGGTCTAGAAGATTTGTATCAACTGTTCCACAGGAAGCAGTTGGATGTCTCACTCTCTGTTTCTCTCTTCCATCACGCAGCCCCCAGGCGTTCAGTAACTACCTGGATGACATCATCAGCTACCGGTGGGAACTGGAGGAGGGGAAGCCCAACCCACTTCGAGAAGGCCGCTTTGAGACTCTCCCTTCGCGCACTCAAGTGGAATTGCTGCATCGGCTCTGCGATTACCGTCTGGATGCAGCTGATGTCTTTGATCTGCTTAAGGTACGCCGCTGTAACATATTGATTATTGTACAGAATGAAAGGACTATTGCAATTCAAATCCACACAATAATTTTCACTCTTTTAATCCTCAATGACACTACTTGTGGGCTTAAATGTGGCTTGAGGAGGAAGTTAGAGATACTCACTGAACATTCAAGTAATCCTATATTATCCTTTGCTTCGCTATGTGGATTCACAATGTTGGGAAACCTCTGTACCAGTGCCATTAATAACAACCCAGTGCACTGTGACCGTTTAGAATTCTCCTTTAATACAGATTCCTGTGTTAACTAAAATATGTCTCAGATCCATTATGAGAAAGCCCTCTATCAGATATTGAAGGTGCTTCATCTCTGCTACTGCTTCACTGCCATGATGGCTCAATGGGCACAATCATATCCACTAATTACTGATGATTTAAAAACACAGTCATACACATGATTTTAGACATGAAATGTTTCCCACCCCCCAACAGGGACTGGATGCAGACAGTCTGAGGGTGGAACCACTGGGACAGGATGGAAATGGAGCCCTCTACTGGTATTTTTATGGCACGCGCATGTACAAAGAAGTGCCACTCAAAAGGAAAGCGGAGAAAATCAGGTAAACACCGCTGGGTCTTCTTCCACAGCCCAGAATGAATTGGTCCTGTTTTCTCAACACGACTAATGTGTGTGTTTAGTGTCGTCTTACAGTGATAATTTCACCCCTATTTAAAAGTGTGTTAAAAGGTTAATTACTGAGCCTCTGTTGCTAATTACCGTTGTTACAAGACTACAATCCTGAGAGTTAGTTTCTCTTTCATGTCGTTGTCCTTGCAGTGAACTTCCAGAGCTATCGTTTCCAGAGAAGAAGAAAAGGGGAAGGCCACCAAAGAAGAAAAGATTCGAAGACCCTCAGCTAAGGTGAAAAACCTCTTTGCTGTTGGTGCCAATAGCCCAATGCAGAAAGACGATGACATGTGTGTTGTGCATGTGTGGCACAGATGTGTAGATGTTGGGGTGGAAAAAAACTTGCATTTAACTGTCCCATAGCTGTTAGTTGCCATGTGGTCTGTGAGTGTAGAGCGTATTAGTCAGGGTCTGTACGGTCATGTGTAAAGCAAAACACACTGTCAGTCACTGACACAATAGAAGCTAAATGCAAGATTGGAAATGGAATGAATACCGAATATTCACTATATTCTGATCCAGTCGTAGACTTTTGGCATTTAAATAACTATTAGATGATTATGATCATGTGTTAATGTTATGATGGATATACGAAAGCAGTCATTACAATATATGCTGTTGTATTGTACTGTATTGGAATATATATAGATGAGCAGAAGGTTACAGAAGTGCAGAATATCTGCCTATCTGATGTTTCAGAAAGACTGCGGTTGTATGATGAGCTACTACACCTTCAGCTTGTTTTAATCCCTCTGTTCTGTGTCTAACAGATATGTTTATTTGAACTGTGTGTTTTTGTCCTTCAGCGAGGTGGAAAGCGAGGTCAAGACAGAGAATGGATTGGATGATCTTCCTCCCGCCACAGGTGAGAGGAGCTCTGTAACGCCAACTAAAACAAGGAGTTGATGTATTTGTGCTTTGTTGAAGTTGTGATTGACAGTGTGTACATGTTTTCTTTTGAATCAATAAGCCGATCTCTGTCCCCCTTTTTTCCTTCTGCCAGGCCGTAAGCGAGGCATTTGGTCCCTCGTGTGTGATACAGAGGAACAGTGGGTCGGCTTGGCAGAGAGCATCAAGGACAAAACCTCCCCACAGGACCGTCACCTCTACCATGTCATCAGCCAGAATTTTCTCCCTGAGATACGCAGCATGATTGAACACAAGGTCAGATACCACCAAGACGATACCATCAGTTCCCATGACAGCAGTTCACAATGTCCTTTGTCATTTGTTCATTATGACCATAATCATATGTGATTTTTGAAGTCCTTGCGTGTCCAACTTGGACGTCTCTGACTGATCTGTGGTGGTTGTTTTAAACATGTAAGCATGTTTGGGTGTACGTCACTAAGCAGTCTGTTCATGTTAGTCCTTTAATTTAGTGGGGATATAACAAATCATTGAGCAATACAGTGTGAATGATAGGGCACAGATCACTGGGCCAACAGGAGGACAGGTTGAATGAAGGTGAGCTGAGCTTGTGCTCGTCTTCAATTCTGCGCACTAGCTTGGTAATAAATTTGGCCGCAAGCCTTCTAAGTGAGTCTGACTGGAGAACTACTCTCATTGTGGCATGGTAGAATGAATGCACAGGCTTTGTAGGTTGCTCCATGCCTTGCACCATGCTCATTGCCATTAGCTCCCTTGGAACGTAATGTTTAGTACCTTGGAGGGAGGTTCCAAACATCATTTTTGACCCGTCGCAAGCGGGATTCAATTCACAACTCCATTCATTGTAATATTCAAACTATTACATTTCAATATTTAAACCACACAGGTTAACTTCTGCTAATTGCTTGTTTCCATTTACCGGTTCTGCCTGACCTGTTAACTATCTTACTCCAGCTTATGGTCCTTCCTCTTCATATTGTGTGTATATATTTGGGCACACAACATTTGTGTGTGTGAATCCATAACTCACATTAATATTTTCTCTCAATGGGGGTGTGTGCATACAAGCGTGTCAAATATAGTGTGTGGCCTCTTGAACGCTTCCCTTCATGTGTCTCAGGCTGCTGTCACCAGGCATTTCATGGGGCAGTGACAGCAGGCCGGAGCTCACCTTGAGGCAGGATGGAGCCTCTTGAATGACAGCTCTGTTGTGCTGCATGATTCCCTCGACCTCTCCAAGCACTGACACCTGAGGCAATCAGAGGAGCATGTGTGTGTGTGTGTGTGTGTTACATGGAGGGGGGAGGAGTAATGTTGAGTCCCAGGATAGGCCAATTCTTCACACTAAAAGACAAGGCAGAGATGAAGTGAGGACAGAGTTGTTTTGGAGGACACGGTAGATCAGATCAGGAACATCCGTCTTCATTTTTTTTCTCTCTTCCTCTCTTTTTTGACTCTTACTCACCGCCTACATTTTCCTTCCTCTTTTTCCTCCTCACTTGCAGGCACACACTGGTTTCATGCTGCTATAAAATGCACTTTCAGGCCCCCCCTTATTATATTGCCTGAATCCTGACTGCCGAGCCCACTGACAGTTTTGTCCTGATTCCCGGATGAACTCTGACATAAACTGCAGAAGCCCTCCCTGAAAATAGACACACTTTCAAAGGATCAGCTGAGGAGCTGTCTGGTGTTCTCCTCAGTAACTGTGTGCTGTATATGGATCATACCATTAATGTGGATTATAGTCTCTTTTTAAAATGACCTCTGTTGTATAAACACGTGTGTTTAAAAGTAGGTATCTGTTGCCATATCAGGGAGTAGCTCAATAATCAAACTGCAACAGAATGCTTCGCTGCGCTGCCTTCTTGTTGTCTAGAACACAGGGTTTGACTTTTTGACTGGTAATGCTTGGCTGTCACCCTCGGGGTGATGTGGGGGAATGTTGGCAGCAGAAGAGAGGATGATTGGGGGAGGGGAGGGGAGAGCAGAACCGCCACTCTTTCACAACTCCCCAGGGTCTCTCAGTGTGTGGTGGCTTGTGTGCGGTTGTCTGTCCATCCCTCTATCTTGATGGCTTGATCAGTTATTTACTGATTTATTTGAGTTTGAGTTGCTGGTGAAAATATGAATAATCGAGGATATATGATGGATTTGCTTATAATTGCCCTCAAATCAATCAATTTAGGGGCAATAAAAAGTTCCAATTCAGTATTTGTTAATATTTGTATTTTGTTAGTATCAGCTCTGTACTGTGCAAGTACTTTGCAAGTACAGAGCTGAATTTGTTTTTCATCTTTTCTTCAGGAGCGGGAGCAGCAACAGAAGCAGATGGACCCGACCGCATTTCGTGCATCTCAACGGTTCTCTGAAAAACACATGCACCAGGAGGATGATGAGGTGCGTGTCTTTGTCTGTACGCATGTTTTTGTGGGAGTATTGCGGCCGCATGTGTGATCTTGTACAAATCTGTTGAAGGCGGGAACATTGAGCCTCCCTGCTCTGTATAAACTATAGAATGGTTCACTGATGAGCCAGCAAAGAATCAACATCTGTGTCAAAGGGGAAATGGAACAGTGGGACAGCATCATCACATCTCTGAAGACGGAACAGAAACATGCTATCTAAAATAACACACTGCAGGGGCTCTATGCTGGCTTTGTTTGGTTCAGTGTAAACAAGCAAAGTAGCATAAAGATGGTCAGTGTGAAAGTTGCTTAGGTTGATTTAACATTCTGCTTTATGTTGTTTGGACAAGTTACCCAACTCTCATCTTCATATATCCACCATTCACTGTACTTTCCTTGAGTCCCCAGAGACAAATGTGCCTCTGTATTTGTCTTCAGGACCATCTGAAGGCCATAGCAGAGGGGGAGAAGAGAAAGGACGAAGAGTTGGACAGGCAGGTCCTGCTTGCAGAGCAGCGACGAGAAGAGGAAAGATTTCAGCAGGAAGAACGACAGAGAGAGAAGATGGAGAAGATCAAAGCTGTGGAGGGTAAGATGGATGGACATACAGATAGATGGAAGACATGGGAACATGCCAATCTCAGATTTGTGACTTACTGCAACAAGCTCAAATTAAAAGTTTAACAAATGTAAGAATACGAATTAAGTGCCAAAAGTCAAACATCCGGTAGCAGCAGCAAATTTATCATTCTGTCATCAGCGACCTCTCTGCAGCAGGTAGTGAGCTGTCATACTTTACCTCCAACCTGGGTGTCGAGTGTAGAATGGATTGTGAAAGACTGTTGTTGATCTCCAACAGCTGAGAAATCTTCAGTAGCGTAGCAACACTCTGAGCCTTGTGATTTATGTATAGTAGAGAGACTGTGAGAGGGAATTCTCAAGGCCTTTAATCACAGGATCTCTTTTTTTTTTCTCCCTCTGATGTCATCTGTCAAGGGTTAATGAACTGCTGATTGTGCTTCAGTGGAGGAGCCTCATTAATGTATTATAGATGAACAGCAAGACCTGGCTTGCTCTGTGTGGATTGCAGATGTGGAATCCTCCCTCAGTCATCTTTAATCCACACGGCAGGGGGGCTGGCAGGCCTCTCTGCCTTTCATGTTAAAAGATAAAGCAGCGATACATATGCACTCTCTCTGCTCTGCTCTGTTCTCTTCTTTTGATCAACTGGGCCAAAGAAAAATGGCTGATGAATTGTTCCCTTTCTATTTATATGAGCTGCTGCTGTCTCTGACGGCCAAGGTATGGTGTTCGTTGATGCTTCTGAAAGCCAGCAAGTGTAATCAAACTGTAAATCAAGAGCCTTAAAAGCAATTAAAACATTGCCTGCCTCTTGAGGCTGTTTTCTTTTGTTTTTTTTATTGTTTGTGTATCTAATGGCTCTTATGTTCATCCGTCTCTCTCAGAGCGAGCAAAGAGGCGGAAGATGCGAGAGGAAAGGGCCTGGCTGCTGTCCCAAGGAAAAGACCTTCCACCTGAACTTCTGAATTTGGAGCCTTCTTCACCTGTCCACAGAACACGGAAGAATAAACAATTGTAAGAGTTTTTATAGAACATGTTAAAAAATGATTGTTGGATTTGCTTCCTACTTGACTTCCTCCTGGCTGAGTGTTTTTAAAATGTTCTGTGCTCAACATTTCAGCTATGAAATTGACGACGACTACACGGCTTTATACAAAGGTAGCTTTACTGAATGTTGCTTAACCTCAGTTATTATCAACTAAGGTTGTTCTAATGTCTCATCTAATCTGTTTCCAGTCCTTGAGGCCTTAAAAGCCCATAAAGATGCTTGGCCTTTCTTGGAACCTGTGGATGACTCCTATGCCCCTAATTACCATGACCTCATCCAGGTACCGGATAAAATTCTAAATTGCTTTGTGGGAAATGTTTGTTCATATGCATGTTATACAATAATATTGTATTGCTCTATGTTCAGTTGTTTTAATTATTTTATCCTTCCAATGTCCCCTCAGACTCCCATGGACCTGTCCACCATCGAGAGGAAGCTCAGTGATGGGGATTATATTGCTAAGGAGGAGTTTATCACTGATGTGAAGCTCATGTTTGAAAACTGCATCGAGTACAATGGAGAAGACAGTGGTAAATGAACATACTTATACGCACACACACACCCACACAAGAAAACAAGTCCACCCCAGGAGACCTGCTTCCACCATTCAGTATTCTGTCCAAGTGAAAGATTAAGGAATCAAAATCTGTTTTAGTAGGTGTATATTGTGACAAAGAAGCGGGGGCCGACTAAGTGCTGTGTTGGGGCCGGGGCCAGGGCAGCCTTGACAGTGATTAATGGGGAGTGATTGAGCTGTGCTCCATTGCTCCGGAGGATCTGAGCCCTGCAGTGCCAGAGAAACATTCCAGCCCCTAAGCCCCCTGTCTGGAGCCATCCATTCAACTGAATAGTTTCCCCAGGGACAGGGGGAGGAGAGTGGTGAAGGGGTCCAGGGTGGAGCAACAGCAAGAGGAGGAGGGGGTTTGGAGGAGCAGGGGTCAACCTACGCCCTCTGACCTGATCGGTCAGTCAATGCTGGGCTAAGAACAGAGGAGTGTGTATCACTGGCTACATGGCCTTTATATCGCCCTGCAGAGTCCAAGAGTGATAAGAGATGCAGTCAGGTGGTGTGTGTCGTTGTTTGTATGTGAGGAAGGGAGTGTGCAGCATGCATTTAAAGAGCTTGAGTGTACATGAGCGGATGTGCTGTAGGTATGTGTTTTTATTGTTAACACAGTTGCAGCAGGTGTAGTCGGGTGTAATAACCGGTGAAATGTGAGCTCTTGCTCATAATTGCTAACGTTGATGTCTACCTGTCCCCAGAGTACACAATCATGGCGGAGTCTCTGGAACGGTGTTTTAGCCGGGCCTTAATAAAACACTTCCCATCAGAGGATGGTGACACGGATGAGGAGTTCCACATCAACACAGAAGACAAAGAGCGCAAGGACAAGAAGCGCAATCGTAGCAGTAAACATTGTGGACCTGAAAGTCTGATCAAGGCCACCGAGCAAGTCCAACGGAAACGAAGCTTCCAGGGTGGCAAGGGCAGCACACCGTCAGAGGAAGAGAACAAGTCAGTAAGACCACCTCCTCCACCTCACTGGACCAATGGGCCCCCTCACACCCACAGCCTGCCTCCAAACCATCAGCACATGCACGAAGGAAACATCAGGGGCATGTACCACCCAGGGCAACAGGTACCCACAGGATTACTTCGCTCGTTTTTTCACGTGTCTCTACATTTCATAATATCTTGGAATGATCCTTCTTATTTTAAAGGTTCTATTTATGATATTAAGACCATTACTAAAGAAACACACAAGCATTTTGTATGTGAAGATATTGTGTAGTAGCGGTGTCTTGAGAGCAGAGCACTCCCACACATAGAGCACTCCCTCTGCGTATGTGTGTTGTAATCTGAGCTTCTCTGTTCTTTGCTTTGATAACGATACAACCGCACATGTATGTCAGTGACAGTGAGATTTAAAGGTAATGATTATTTTAGTAGGATTTAGGTAGCAAGCATTAGCAGGATCCTTTGCAAGCTAATTATTATTGGAAGGATTTAGGTCACTTGGCAGATTGTTGTAATTTCTAGCCAATAATACGAAGGGAGAGGGGAGGTAGTGGCCCACGCGAGCCTTTGTTTTGATCTGAAATGCTGGTACTCTGCTGGTATATCATATAACCCAGGGGTGCCCAATACATCGATCGCGATCTACCGGTCAATCACAAAGGTAGTGTGGGTAGATCACATGACAATGAAAAAAATAGACGTCAGCCTATCATCCATCCCCATTATGAAATTTGTCACTTGATTGACATACAGGGCAGCCAGTCTGGCATCTGATCTTCTCTGACACATGTTTCACCACGCATGCGCGCCAAGTGCGGCAAAAGTGTCGCAAGTTACCCAATTGCCTAGTTAGCCACCAATTTATTTATGATTTATGATTTTGACATTACAAGCTGACATTCAGCTGAAGTCCAGGGCTCATGGACAGTTCTGGAACTTATTCGCAGAGGAAAAGTACCCCAACATGAGGAAATGTGCTACCTCCTTGACTGCATTATTCAGCTCCACTTATTTATGCGAGTCAGCCTTTTCCCACATGAAGATTATTAAGTCCAAATACCGTTCCACCTTGACTATTTGGAAGTGTGCTTGAGGCTGACTATCAGCAGCTACTGTCCGGGCTATGCATCCCTGGCTGATTCCATCAGAGTCATCAGAGTAAGGTGGTGACACAAAATGTACAGAGTTATATTGTGCAATATTGGTTCATGCAGTTATGCAAGGCACACCAAAATATATTGTACATATAAAGAATACTCAATATATTTATAAATAAATTTGTTTTGCATTTTTATAGTAGGTAGATCATTTTGACTTGGTCATTTTATAAGTAGCTCGCATGCTGAAAAAGTGTGTGCACCCCTGATATAACCTATGTATATATCACATTTAGCACCTCATATGGGAGACAAACATAACTGTGACATCTCTCTTTGTCTTTCCAGCTCCATCGTCCAGCCGGTCCCCCTGGTCCTCGCGGCCCTCACGGCCCTCATGGTCCTCACATGTATGCTCATAGAATGGCCATGGATCCACGCTTCACCTACCCGGGTCACATTCCAAGGCATGGAGACCACAACTTGAACCATTTGCACCACAACTTTAACATGAAGGTAAGCAGCCCCAATTGCATGTTCTTTATATTCATATACAATATCACATTTCTAAACCTAATAATAAAAATACTAAAGTCTAGAAATACAAAAAATTACTAAAGAACTGAAGGTTCACCTCATTGTCTGTGGTCTGATTAGCATGGGCTGTTTATAGGACGTTTGATGCTGGTAAAACAGTCTCGTACACAGGTGTCCTGTTTTAAACCCGTATCTGACTTCTCTTTTACCCTCCAGCATCACATGGTGGAAGGACCTCACATGGGTCCAAGGTATCCAATGTGCCCTGATGCCAACCAGCTGCAGCCTCTACACCAGCAGCAGCACCCCTATATGGGTCCAACTCATGGCCCTTCGCTGGGCCCTCGTCCGGTGGCCCTCCAACCTAGAAATCCACCTGAAGCCAGCATGTACCCATCCCACCCCCGTCCCGAGGGCCACACCATGCACCCCATGGGAAACAGGTTCTCAGCACCAGAAGGACCACATCAGCACAATTACCCAGGCTTGAGGCCTCCTGGTATGGGCATACCTAACATGTGGACTGCTATGAATCACCAGCGCCAGGAGAGACCCATGGGAATGCCTATGCAGGATCCTAATGTGGTCGGCCAACGCAACTTTGGTTATGGCGGAGTCCCACCTCCAGCTGGACATAAACCATGGCCAGAAGCTGCTGGATATCCCCATCCTCCTCCCAATGCCCAGTACCAAATGTCTGCAGTGGTTGGCTCCCCAGGGCCCATGTCATCACGCCTCCCTGTACCCCACACAGAGTCCTCCGGTAGGACTTCCTTGGCTTCCATGCTGGATAGCCCAGAGATGCTGGCCCTGCAGCAGCTGTCAGCCTCTTCTGGACCCCCTGCTGGGTCCCCTCATCAGCAATTGGGCAACCTTCAGCAGCCTGGGCCCCTATCAGGAATTGGCAGCGTCCCAGCTCACCCCTCACAGCAACCTCCCCCTACCCCTGAGGTTCAGCTGCTGCGTCCTGATAGAGACAATGGGCCAGACAGACAGCCTCCACAACCAACAGACAGGCAGCCCAAAGGTAGACCCGACCTTCTCTCTAAGTATTTCACCAGCAGTCTGTATCCAGCACTAAGTGCAGTCTAACCTTCCACCTACAGAAAAGTTCTCTAGTGTGTAGTGTGCCCTGGTTGTAATTGTTCTTCACAGTAACTGATGTTCATTAGTTTATAGAAATTTCTTGCTGGATGCTTTTAGGTTACAAAACAAATGGAATGTCATCTGTTATGCCCATTAATGGGTTTAGAACCTCCTTTTAAAAGGAAGGAAACAGTCCCCGGGAAAATGTTTTTAATTCCTTTTTTTGTTTATGTTGTTAGTCTCGTTGGTTCAGTTGTAAAAAAATTCATGATTTCTTCTTATTCTATGACACAGTACTCAGCTTAATGCAATAGTAATGTTTATT
>CAAKHC010003667.1:7200-21869 GCA_901007825.1 Macroramphosus scolopax | reverse complement strand
CTCACGCTATCTCTCACTCTCTCTCACGCTCTCTCTCTCTCTCCCACACTCTCTTGGGCTCTCTCTCTCACGGTCTCTCTCTCTCTCCCACTCTCTCTCTCTCTCTCTCTCTCTCTCTCTCTCTCTCTCTCCCACTCTCTCTCACGCTCTCTCCCTCTCGCTGTCTCTCTCTCTCCATCTCTCTCCCCTTGCTCTCTCTCTCTCTCCCACTCTCTCTCTCTCTCCCACTCTCTCTCTCTCTCCCACTCTCTCTCTCTCCCACTCTCTCTCTCTCACACTCTCTCTCTCTCACGCTCTCTCCCTCTCTCTCGCTCTCTCTCCATCTCTCTCCCCTTGCTCTCTCTCTCTCTCTCTCGTGGCAGTCGGCTCTCTTCTTTAGAAAGTCATGAGCGTTTGATGTCGGTGTCGTTTGGAACGACTGGTTTTGTTTAGTGAAAAGAATGTGGTTCAAATCTACTTGTTGCCCCCCCCCCCCCAAGCTGTAAATCAGCCTCCTTGTTCGAGGTAAATATTCCAACATACATTTCTTGCCTGTAGATTTGAGGGTTCACTTCATCGTCACCTCTGATGACTTTTTATTTTAATCCGACTTTAATTATTCCTCATTACAAGTTGCTCTGTTTGCCGGCATGTCGACGCTGCACTTCTCCAGGAGTCATTTCTGGATCGTAACAATGCCACAATCAAGCCGCCGCCAGTCGTCAGCGAACGCTTCACCGCACAAAAGCCACGAGCACAGCGGAGCATATTAGAATCGAACAACCAATTCAGCATCTCATGTTCCTAAAAAGCATCGGCTCCTCAAATCACTCTCTGTATCCATAATTGATGCTTGTGAATTGAGTGTTTGTTGTTGCTCCTCTTCATGTCTCCCGGCGTTCTGAAGGACTCTTCATCGTAATTTCCTAACAATATGTGGCCCCGGCATTTGTCAAATAGCTTTTTTTTTTCTCGGAAATGATTCAGTTGATGGTTGAGTAGGGTTAATATCCAAAGTCTTTAGATGGCAGTTATTAAATTGACTTTTCCTGATTGGGCGCAGGTACCTGGCCTACTTACCGTGAATAGATTACCGCCCGGGCGCTGAAAATAGTCCCGAAAAAATTAAAGCAGGATGGTTGAATGTCAAACCGTCTGAGGATTACAAACAGAAGATTGTTGCTTCAAAGGCCAGTTTGAACATCTTTAACTCCTAATGGAGGCTAAATGGGAGAGTCAGACAAAGATGGTGCTTATAAAAATAAATCATGTGCCTTCTCAGTGCTCAGTGGGCGGAGCAACAGCATCATGTCGAGCCGGTCTTATTTTTCGGGATTGAGGGATCAACAAATCCGATGCACCAAGGATTTGAAATATAAAAACTGTTGGTTCCATCACAGTTTGCAAATTGGATGGCGGAGTGACGACGCGGGCCGCATGCACAACTAAACCGACTCGCAAAAAAAAAACAACATTTGGGCCTCATCTGACGGTTTTCATTAATAGACACTCGTGGGAAATCTGTCTGTTGGCGAGGTTCGTCTGACATTCAACCAGATGCAGAGTTTCCAGCAACCCGGCGCTCGTGTGTGTGTGTGTGTGTGTGTCTCAGAGCTTGACGTCTGACATCACCGGACTGCACCTGACTCACAACATCGGCTGACATCTGATTGGCTCTTCTATTTGAGGATTAAAGCAAAACTTCTCACCGTTTCCAATCGTTAAGGGAATTTAACAAATGAAACAAGAGTATAAAGAATAATGAAAGACTTAATGTTAATCCCCGAACGTCTATCCCTCAGTTCTTATTTCCCACTGCAGTGAGTCATCAGTTTGTTAATGTGATACTAGAGAGGAATTAATAAAGGATGAATGCGACATTTTTGTCGCATTTGAGTTCAGTGTAAAACTAGTGAAAGTTAAAACATCGACGAGGTCACCCGTATTTTGAAGGAACAAAAAAGGCCGTCACTCCGGGGAGAACCTGTGACAGTCATTACCGGGATGTGATTAAGAGAAATGAGCAGCCGGCATCCGAACATCTGTGACAGCTTTGTTAGCCTGCTGCTGGACCTCAGTCAAAGTCATCACATCCACCAGCTGTCGCCAGGCAGGCGCGGACACTCCTGAGGGGCTGGCACCTTTCCTGATGCCTGTACCTCAAGTCCACACACACACACACACACACACCTCCAGTTCCATCCTCATTGTAGCTTCTTGGTTTCAATGCGAGGTGTGACGAGGTCGTGCCGTGATTCATCGGAAACCAGACGAGTAGTTCCTGCGTGTTCCCGCGAACAGACATAAACAGAACCTGATTGGCGGCTGTAATAACGACATGGCGCTATAAGCTGTCACAAAGTCCGGATTCTAAAAGGAATTGTCTGTAAAAGAGAGGATTAAAGTGCCAACCTGCATGAAAGAGCTATTGGGATGATTGGATTTCATAAGCATTTGAAAGGAGAAAAAAAAAGATCTTTTCACGTGCACAAACTTTCCTTTTAACTGAGTCAGGCTGCAGACCTTGAAGAAGCACAATGCTCAGTAGTTCACGAGGTGTCTTAATGGATCAGCGCTGTGAGGCAGGATACAGGATGTTCCCGGACTGTACACCCAGCCTCCGTAACACGTCATGCCTCGTCTCCGCTTTCACGTGAATACCTTTAGAAACCGAGTGCACCTGGTCAGGTGGAAGGACGATACATGCTGTGATGTTTCTCCGGGATGGCCGAGGTTTTTATCTCCATACACAATAACTAACTGGATGAAAAAAAAACAACCCGGGGTAGAGTCAACACCAATCTCGTAGCAGCTGCTCCCTTGCAGAGAAGCTCTCTCCGGACTCCGCAGAGCGCCGGAGACGATACCGCTGTCAGAGTACAGGCGTGGTGTTCAGAGGTGATGAGCCCAGAGGCTGATGTCTTACAAAATGCACCTGGATTCTCCTTTTTTTAAAAATCCTGTGCATGCTGAAATACATAGAATCCAACGGCAGCGTTTTCAGGGATTCAGAAGAAATGTTTTATACATGGACTGTATAAAAGAAGCGGATGCATTCACCTATTGATTTGTGGGTCAGGTTAGAAACGACGAACTGCACACAAAGTTCTACAACCACTTGTTTGTTTACTGTAACCACATTACAAGATTGGTCAGAGCACGGTCCCAAAAAAAAAATAATCTTACGAGGCGGTGCGATCACATCTGTGTCTGTGTGCAAGTACAAACACGCCGCTCTCCATCTGATTCCATAATGAGCTGCCATAGCAACCAAGGTCAGAGCTCAAAGCCCCGTCTTTGTGAGGAGGCCTCCTCCATCCCGAGTGGAGCAGAAATAGAAAACACTGACGCTCTCCAGGATCAGACGGGAGGTCACGGGTGTGACGCCAGCGCGCCATTATGTGTCTAACGTCACTATGGTTACGTGACGTGACCCAAATCGCCGTGTTGTAATGTTTATGATTTGATATCCGATTCGCAGGATCGTCGAGGATTTCACCGCACAGCCTCCACCTGTGTTGGCCGTCCGACTTCTCCTCAGCTAAGTCAATAACTATAGGGTTATATCTAAGAAACACCTTCACAGGACACAAGGACACACGCTACATCCTGCAGAGCGGTTCGGGCCGCCGCGTTGATTGGAGTGCTCGTTTAAAGCCGCCATTCCCCGCACATGATTGCATAATTGGACCGACGCCACCAAAACGCAAATATAAGACATGTGAAGGGTGCAATCATGTTGAAGTGGAGAACCTTTCGACACACCGGCTCCTCCTGGAAGCTTTCTGTGGGTGTGGGTGTCTCCTTTTGAGCTCGCTCGAGTCGAATCAAATATTCCGGCTTCAGCCCTGCAAGCCGAAGACACTCCGGATGGAGTCTTTACTGAATGCACACTGCCTTTCTCTCGCTTCTGTCTCTTTATATCGCCGTCACGCACAAACACACACACACACACACACACACACACACACACACAGCCCCTCCTCCAACGCCACAAACATACAGTGTTTGTCTGTGTGCTCTGTGTGCCGCAGATAATCTTTGTGAGGCAGGGTCCCCATTGAGAGCATTTATAACCCCAATCAGACGCGTATTCAAGTCTTTTCTTCTCTTATTTCCACTGTTTCTGCCCTTGCGTCTGTATAAGCTGCTAAATCAACACATCATTGTGAGATCCACATTGGCCCAGTGTGTGTACATGTGTGTGTGTGTGTGTGCATATCCTGTGTGTGTGTATGCGTTAGCAGGTGGTGCATTAAAATTAGAAAGTCGTCATTGCTCTACCAAAACTAACTTGTCACTTGGTAAACTGCACTGCAGGTGGAAAAATCTGTGTGTGTTTATGCGTGTGTGTGTGTGTGCCGATCGTGCACGTGCCTCCCCGCGTCGCTTTCAGCCAATAATCACAGTTGTCAACTCAAGATGTGAAACTCCAGATGGCAGACTTTGAGGTGGAATCTTGTTAGCCGCGTGCCATTTCCCCCCAGAACTGTGCTGCATTTGCGTTGTCAGTGGGTGACTGATCAGCGACTGTAGCATCGCACCTTCAGCGGAAATCTCGCCCAGAAGATGACAAGTCATCTCTCCTAAGCTGCTTCTTCAGTAGTGGAGGGAAACGTGCAAAAGGGATGACAGCGAACGGGTATTCTTAGATTGCATTTGTTTATGCGTTGATGACACGTTACGTCTCACTTGCTATCGTCTGAAGGAGTGTGTGGATGCGTCCCAAGGATATCTGTATACAAGTATCATGGTGTCACTGTAAGGAGAGAATGATGGACAGAAAGAGAAATGTACTAAATGGGAGAAGATAGATGGGGTTTACATGGACTGTATAAAAGAAGCGGAAGAAGTCGACAGATGCGTGTCGATTACCTCAGTAAAGAAACAATCTAAACTCTCTCAACTACACTTTCAGGCTTGGCAGGTAGCAGAAAACCTAATTGAACCGTGGTGTAATGCATTTTGTCGTGGGGGGGGGAAAACGGGTCACCTATGGTCTGTGTCTCAGCCTGCCGGGCCTGATGGTGTTGGCACCGTCTGCGGTGAAAGCTGGGCAAGCTGCACACCAGAGATTGCCAGCGATGATTGCGGGACAAAAATGTATAAGTAGGAAAACAAGAGCCCTCTGATGACTTCCTTTCATGCGCATGCGATGACTCGGCCAAAATCAGGGCTCTTGAGACTCATGGACCGCCACTTTATTTGCTCATTTAGACGATCAAGTGTGCACCTGCATCATAAGAAGTATCCCCCTCAACTGAAGGGTTGTTCACAGAGTATCTGTGATTATCTGTGAATGACAGATTAGAGGGAAAGTGGGGGAGCTTGCAAAGTAAGTTGCCTCTGATCTGTTGCAGTCTTATTCAATGCATCAATAGCGGAGGGTTTTTCATTGTGCACGGCATGCATGGAGGCAGACCTTTTGTCGTTAGCAGATGCTAATGGCGCTATCATCACACTGGGTTGAAAAGTAGCGTGACATTTCTACAAAGCCGTGCACTCGTTCGATCCCTCGCTTGTACCGTAGCCGCCCGAGCCATCCGTTCTATTTTATGAAAACAAAATCCAATGCTGTTGCCACACCTCATCAACACCCCACTGTTCCCTCGTTGACGTGCCACATCAATCAAGCACTTTAGTTCCTGCGCGGCCAGACCACACATCAATCACACTCTGATTTGCCGGTTCCATGATGCCGATACCCCTGCCGGGAACGCACCGGAGCATTACATGGAGAATGGGACAGTGTATCATGTATGTGCATGTATCTAAAGATTAGGAGGACGTGTGCAGCCCCCCCAACGGGATTAACACCTTGCAGGATGGGAGAATTTCAAATTCTGCTGTTATATCATCCGAACGAGTGTTGTTTATAGCATGCGTCCTAATTCGAATCCAGTCTACGGTGTTTAAATCTACGTCTGTAAACAAGGTGGTTACAGCTGATCTGAGGCTCTGCTGTAAATCTGCGGCGCTGTAATTAAAATTGAATGAGACAGGAATATTGAGGAGAGCACGCAGGCGAGCTGAAATTGGTTGTACTGTACTTGACGAGTGGCGACGTACGAAAAGGTGCATTGGCGAGTGTTATAAATGGAACTGTGGAATCCCCTCGTACCTGACGTGTAGCAGGAGGGAACCTGTTTGAATGTTAAATATTTCAGCGCTCTGCATTTCTTATAAGATGCGAGATGAAACGGGTGACATACAGCAAATGTCAAAGACGGTCTGTCGAGACTAGCCGAGCTGTTTTCATTCAGTCGCCGATGTTGAGTCTCACAGTTTTATACTCCGGAGTTTTGCAGCCACAGATTTGCAATGTCTAATGGGAAAAGTAATTTGTGGTTCCAATTAGCTTGTTAGCCAAGTTATTGTTTGATGAACTGGCTTTCTCCACTGCATGGACTCGTATAGAGATGGGCTCCATGACAGATCGTCGAAGGTGAAGCCATAAGATCTGTATCGCCCCCTTGTGGCCGGTTGCAGATTGAAGATTGCTTCTCTGATTTTCGCTAGTTTCCGAACTGTTGTGTCAATTTTCCTGATACGTTTGGCTCCTGTTAGTTATGTGTTGCCATAGCAACGGGTTGTGACATGATTGATAGCCGCTCCAAGTGAAGTTTCGGCAGTCGCAGAAACTTTTCCCGTGTTCTGTTTGGGAACGGCAGTAAGACAGGATTCTGCCACTCGTAGCCTCTTGGAATCAGTTGTTAACTTATTTGGCTTGTTGAGTTATTTCCTACAGTGAAATAATCAACCCACCATTAAATTGGGCCAGACACTACAATCCTTTTTTTTTTTTTTTTCAGAGACTCCACTGATTCAAACATGAAGTACAAAAAGGTATAAAAAAGAAAAAAAGGAAAGTAATTTCAAAAGCAATCGTGTTCTGCCGAGCTCCTCTATCTTCTCCTGTGAATAGTTCACGTGTGCGAAACCTGACTGAGCCTCAAACACAAAGAACAACAGGCCTCCTTATTTCCATGCGACGCTTTCAATCCATAATTCATATGATCTGTGATTCCATTTTCTCTTAGGCTGCTATCACAATAACAATAGTGACGGCTCCGACGATACGCGGAGCCGTTCTGGGCCGCTGGGCTTTGTAATGCCGTGTGTGTCACACAGGTGTGTGTCTGACACACATCTTCATCAACGCATATGATCCCCTGAATGACATTAACTCCCTTTCAATAATGAATGACTATTATTTGAAGCAGCCTGAGCAGATACAATGTAGGTAGAATACACTGTTTAAGCTTGGGTGGCTCGGATGAGAGGAGGATTTAAAGGCAGTTTAGGTCAGTGATGGACAATGGCGTCGCCTGTCAGAGGGTCTCTCACAGGTCAAAGCATCACTGATACTTGGCTTTTATCGGTGTTAAATGTGTGATATTACCAGAGTAAATGGAGCTTGTATAGTCCCAGTTCCTATTGTATCCACGCCCTGGCAGTTTTACTTCTCAAGCACAAAGCTGGGAAGATTGAGCCTATCTGAAGGGTGATTATCCTCACTGTGGTTTAATCTTCATGCGACTCGTCCTTTCTCGCTATGATCTTGTTTTGCAGTCGATAGCAGAACTGACAACAGCCCGATGATGGTGCAAACAAGAAAAGCTGCCTTTTCTTCGTAAGGATGTCTCTTTATGGTGAGATGGGATCTGCCTCGAGGGGTTACAGCTTTCTTCACTCAAGGTCTGACCCAAAATGCACCAAATATAGAGGAGACGAGCCTCGATCCTCGAAGTCACTGAACACTAAATCAGAGGAAGATATGTCGTGATTTTCCCGAATGCCAAAAAAACAACCTCACGAAAGAGTTTATTCCGCTGACAAAGTGAGCGTTTAATGTAGCAACGCGACCCATCTTAGGTGGCTATAAATATGAGCTATACTGGAAGAGAGAGAGAGGTGAAAGGGTTAATCCGATGAAATCTGCTGCTGCTTACAATCAATAACCCGAGTTCATCATGCGAGTGATTGATCTGGTCTTCATAGATCAATACTTGTATGTTTTGATTTACTCATTGGTAGTGGAAGCAGTCCGTGCTCAGAGGTTACAGAGGGTCACTTCTTTACTTCCGCCTAAAAAATATTGTAGTCTTGTCTGCTGTTTGGGGCTAGCCAGGTATATTTGCTTCATATAGACTCTAATGCTGCTAAAACATTCTGGTTAAATAGCAATAAGGGTGTGACAAACCTTAAGATTAACAATTATTTTAAAATATGTAGTTTATTTGGCATCAATGCAAAGAAACAGTATGTCATATAAATCGATATGCAGATGACACCCAACTGTACGTTTCTTAGTCTTCTGATGATATCAGTCCTACAAGTATGGGCATGAACACGCTGGAGGTGAAGAGATGTTAACAGCTAGCTAAAGACTGAGATACTCAGAGAGAGGAAAAGTATTTACACCTGAAATCACCCTGATTAACTTTGAAGGTCAGTGATTTAACCAGGCGAGCCTTTCGGAAAAACATATTAGAATTTAATCTGTGAAGCGTGTGTCTGCCTTATTTCATCACATAAACAAATACTCCACAACTTCAATCACTTACTTTAAACCACCGAGTTCATCGTGTTTCAGACATAAACTCGCCGCACTAATGAAAACGATATTCACTACACTTCACTGCATGAAGACTAAATACTCACCACTTACTGAGGATGTACTTTCCTGCCGTTTGAAGATGAGTAACTCTTTGTTCAAGCAAGTTGATGGAGGAAGACAACAGGAACAATCAGGATTAGTTTCTAAGTGGCATTGATACAAAAGAGAGGATAATTAGTGTGGAGGCCTGCTGTGTTTGTTTATGTGGAACTTTTCAAAAACTGGCAACCTCACAAAAACCCACAGTTTGGTTGTAATTACACTAACAAGATCTCAAATGGATATTAGTGGGTTCAAAATGCTCTGCTGGGCAGATGTTATTAGCTAAGTAAGGCTAGCTATTCCCCATATTTCCATACTAGTCAAAGCAGCTGCTGGCTGTATCTTCATATTTCAACTATAGTGGTAGAAATCCACTCCAAGTCATACTATTGCAGTATATGATTCATCCGCTTTGACAATACTTTGTTTGATGGCAGCTTGAAAAATATAATTGCATTTTTTTATACCTTTTGTTTTTTAATGACGGAGGTGCTTCGTGTTCCAGTAATTACTGACTAAAGCACCAATCATTTTCTATGACGAGTGACGATCTGTCGTTGTGTTTAGCAATAATTAGGGGGAGTCCTACCCTATCATTGACTGGCGGAGTCTGGATCGAACGTTTCTAGCTGTGAGAGAAACGATATGCATGTTGTGTGGTGGTGTGCCGGTGATGTAGAGAGAGTGACGGGGGTTGAACGAGAGACTAACTGGGGGAGATTGAGGTGAAAGTGAGAAGGGGGAGACAGGAGGGAGCTAGACAGGCAGGAGAAGCCGAAATAGAGTGGAAGGGAAGCGAGGGAGGTGGGCGACTTGCAAGGGGGAAGGCAAAGAGAGAGAGAGAAGTCTTAGAGGGAGATAAGGGAGGGAGAGACAGAGCCGGGGCGAGTTAGGGACGGCGGAAAGAGAGAGAGATAAGGTCTGGCAGTTATTAGGGGCAGCCTGCTGATGTGGATAACTTTGGGAAACTACACGTAAATACAGAAACTCCCCCGATGGGAGGAAAAATATCTGGAAAAAAAACATGTATCCTTCAAACGTGGTCATAATTACAGAAAGTGACAAAAATACATCCGGCTGTCTTTTTAATAAAAATATTCTTCGCTTGTCACCTTAGTGACTTGAGCCATGTTAATCACTCTTAAACGTAAGATTCCCATTTGTGAGACGATTTGTATCAATCAAAGAAGTTTTGAATAACCTAAACCTGATCAGAAGTTCCAGGAATTTGAAAGAAAAACAAAACAACACACCAGCTTATTATTACCTAAATGTTATGCTCAGCAGAGCCGCCAAAATAAGAACAAGAACCACCAGACGGCTGAAGGAGGGAAACGAGCGGTTTGTCCCTTAGATGTTTTAAATTGCTTTTTAAATTCAATTTGACTCCGTGCCAGTGGGACATTCAAAGGTAGACTGTTACTGTGTCTTGAGACTCTCTGCTGTTAAAGTGCTGGAAGACTGATTGGCGCATTAGCATGTATCGCACAGCGTCGTGTTTTTTTTTTTTTTACCAGAACGTTTAACTTGCCACGGGGAGAAAAACAACACTGACAAATACTCAAAATGCGTCTTTTTCCGCTCTTAAATATGTTCATTAGTCCCTTGTCACTTCCTTTCTCTGTCTTTATATGCGTCTGTATGGTAAAGAAGATCATCTCATTGTGTCTGTGACACTGTTGATGACGATAAATCGATTTAAAGGCTTCAAGATTCAAGTGGATGAACAGGTTGAACTGTTCTTGTCAGTAACAGCCGGTGTGTTTTGATACCTGCTGAGACTAAGATTGTCTCAGGAGTTCCACAAGGGTCAATTCTTGGACCTTTGTTTTTTAGTTTGTACATGTTTCTAGTCAGCATCAATGTAAAGAATCAGAATATCCGATAATCGATATGCAGATGACACTCAACTCTATATCACTAAGTCTTCCGATGATAGCAGCAACTTCATCTACTGGATGTGATGAGATTCTGACAGCTGAATAAAGAAGAGTGAGCTACAGAAGACAGGAAAAGGTATCGCAGCTACAATCACCTTGATTAACTTGACTCTGAACGTCGAGAAACATATTCCGTGTCTAATTGAATTCCTCGTTTGAGAAAGTTGGCGGAGGAAGACGGTTAAGGTGGCAGGAACAGCGATAACAAGAACATTAAGACAGGAGGATTCATCATGCGGAGGTGCAATCAGGATTGACTTGTAAGTGCCGCCGATACAAAGGAGAGGATAATTAGAGGGGGAAGCCTGTTGTGTTTGTTTATGTGTGTGTCTGAAGGCATGTTGGAGTGACAGAGAGCGTGTCTAAGCTCCGCACATGTCATCTACCTTTTTTGGAGATATCTACTTCAAAACCTGTTTTTCTACGCAACACAAGTACAGGGAGAAGAGAAAGGGATTACAAGTGCGGGTGCTTTAGTAACATCATCAGAATAGTGCTTTTCATACGGCAAAGTGCAACTTAAGCCTCTTATGAAGGACCTGAACACTTCTTCTTGTGGCGGTGTTGTGCAGGGAAGGTGGAGGAATTGGTGAAGCTGACCAGAACTGCACCGCCTTAAAGTCGACTTGCAGGAGAGATTACAAAACAAGGTGATAAATATCTTGATTTTTAGTCCAGAGTATGAACCATGATTAAGCGATTACCCATAATGCCACTCAACAGCGCCCTTCATTGCACCTTGCCTCAAGTTTCTTGTGAGGATGAGGAAGACTACCTGTGATATTTTAATGGAACGACCCTGTAAAGGTCTTTGTAAACGTGTTTTTATTTCATTGAAAAAGAACATTAAAGTGTATTTTTATACAAAGAAGTGCAAATTTGTGAGCAGATGGAGGCATGTGTGCCAAGTTTCAGGTTGGCATCCCTACCTGAGCATATTAGTTTTATAATTTGCGAGAAATTAAATCAGTTTTTTTTTTTATTACATTTTCATGTTTCTGTTTTTATTTTCTTAATCCTGACGCGCCTGTTTAATTAAATCACGGCACCTGAAATGGAACTCATTTATCCGGGGAGTCAGAGTGACATTACAGCTGCAGCGCTGGATAAAAAAAGAAAGAAAAATAAGTCCATCTTTATTTTGAGCACAGTTTTTCGGGCGGAGGTATCTCTACTTTTTTAAAAAAAAGAGGAAGAAGATTTAGAAGAGTGGCGAGCTGTGTGAAGTCGCTCCCTCATGTAAACTGGTTTAAATAAATCATGTCTCGTCTGAAGGTTCTCGGGCGCCGCTAGCCGAGCTTCAGCCGGGCAGAGGGAAAGATGGCCTCTCTTCTTGTCTTCATGTCTGTCTGTGGACGTAATTGTATCAATCAATCAAATCGTTGCTTTATCGCCGCGCTAACAAGTGTGTGTTGTGTCTCTCCGTCCTCCTCCGTCGTCGTCTCCCAGTGGAGGAGAACAACAGAACAACAGAAGGAAAACGAACACACAGAGCAGTTAGCAGCGCTTACTGACGTTAAAGGCGACTTTGAGGCCGTTTTCAAGCTCGACACTTACGCTTGCTCTGTTTTCGGATGGCGTCAAATCAACGGCACCACACGAGCTTTGAGACGTAATCCACAAACGGACTTGCCTGAGTTTCTGGAAGTTCTCCAAAAGGTTAAAGGAGACAGAAAAGATATTATGAGACTCATTCGCTCTCCTGTGATGAAGATGAAGCAAACCGGCTCCACAAAAACAAACCTTCCCCATCTCTTAAAGCAAATAATTTACACGTTGCTGTTTCTTTAATCCGTAGAGAAGTTGGAACCGGCCACACAAGACACTGGCATGGCGAAAATTGCTTATTGTGAGCTACACGCCAACAAGATAGCCAGCAGGGACTTACAAGGGAAATCAGCCACAAAAGCCTCTTTCTTTTTCCTCTGCACCGGTTCATCTTCCCCTCGACAGCCGTCTGTTCTCAGGGCCGACAGCTCCCGCGGAGACAAGACACGTGTATAATTCAACGGCTTTGACGAAAAGTTGAACCTTTTTTTTGCACGTCCGTCAAACACGCGGTCGTGGTCTAATGTAAGCCAGGTATTGATGTAGTGCATTATATCCGGAGGGATGATGGTTCCTGTGAACTGTCTGTTCCTAACACACTGAAACATCAAACACCAGCCACCTTCACTGATACCCAGGACTCCCTTGTAATGGTTCACTCTGTGACCTCTGAGATTCTTCGGCAAACTTCTTCTGAAAAACTGAGCGAGCATATAACTCCTCTGCACCTCCGGAGTGGTGCATCAGCAAATGCACCATGTTCCCGGTCTGTAATGGACGGAGCAGGAATAGCTAAGAGTATCTTGTTCCAGTGTTTGTCTGGAGAGAGCAGGAGGATTTTTTTTGCAGGTATAAATAACACGCAGGACAGAACATGAAGCTGTAGCATGTTATTACCAGAGCAATGTGCTGCAGGGCGGGTGAAGCAGAGCAGCACATCCATGCACGTCCGTGGAGTTTCTGCTTTAATGGGCTTTGAAAATGATGATTGTGAGCCAGGAGGGGCGAGCGAGGGGCAGGAGAGCAGGTGTTAATTGCTTATTTTCCGAGCGTCGAGCCACACCGTGTGATTCCTGACAAACGTCGCCTGTCTTTCCTTGAGTGCGACATGCCTTAATTGCTCATTCTTGTTGGCAGGAGGAAGCATGCGAATCAAAATGCCATTTGGAAACCTTTTGGAATACGGCGCGGTGACTGGGTGCGCTCCACGTTTCTGTCATACGCGGCTTTGTTGCTCGGGGAAAAGTAAATGCCAATTAATTTAGTTTCCCGTGTCAGTCTGCTTGGTTTGCTGAAGCTTGTTTTGTCGGAGAAGCAACCCAGAATATTTATTAACAGTGACACCACTCTGTGTTTGTAAAGTTACACTGAGAGCTCTTATCAGGACACACACAAGCTCTGCTCACGTCTTGGACGTTGTCTACTCGGGCTGGTTCCTCGTGTCCAGCAGGTGAGAATGTTCTGTTCATCTCTACCAACACCTGCTTCCACATCATTTGTAGTCATTTGATCAATTATTAATACGAAAATACTGATAAGAGCAGTAACTATTCCAAGAGAACCTCTTCTTTTGTCCACTCTCTCTCTGCGTCTCCCTTCTGTCATGAAACAATAATGATCTGGTCTATATCCAGTTCATAAAAGCTTTTGCGGTCTGGGTTTAAAACTCCCTGCCTGTGGTCAGTCTTTTCCCGGGCTCGGCCCTCCGGCTTACAGGAAGTGAAGCATTTTACATTCGCAGTTTGTTTGGGATAAATAAAACATGGAATAAAACGAGCCGCAGACGAAGGAAAGACGACCGTCTGTTTTAGGTTTCCACTCGTATCAGCAAATGTTTCTTAGTTTTGTCGGGGGAACTTGAGATGACGAGACATCTACACAGCGGGGTCACGCACATGCGCCCGAAGCGTTGAGCTGTCGCTGCCTCTGCTGCTGATGCGGTTGCCCGCTTAGTACTGCGATTGCATAATGGAAACATCAGCTGTTGTGTCTTCCTCGCCCACCAGATTCCACCAGCCACTGCAGTCATAACTTACATGCAAGCGTGTCTCGAGTCTGCAGGAACGACTCTCTCAAGCAAATGCTTCCGCGCCGAAACAACAGTTGCGTCACTTGCTTATTCGCAACTGAAGGCGTTAGCGTCACGCTTCCTGCAGCCGGCACACCTGGAGATAATTGACGAGGGCGTTAATGTGTGACCTGACTCTGCATGGCACGCCTGGAACATCTGCTCGGACACGAATGAAATGTTATCCGAGAAATCCCTGAACCGAGCTGCGAGCTGACGCGGTGCCAGGACACGGTCCACTTCCTCCGTTGTCCTCTCCCTTCGTTTCCAGCGTGGACCGGTATTGTCGGTTCTTGTCAAAAATAGCACGAGGCCTGTTAAGTCTGCAGCCACCAGAGGACCGACGAGTGGGATGCAGTTTCTCAGCTCATTACAGGGAAACCGTCCGGCTTATTGGTGTCACAAAGCAATTACCTCAGAGGGCTCACACCCCCCCCCCCCCCCCCCCCCCCCCCCCCCCCCCCCCCCCCCC
>CAAKHC010003666.1:8222-28426 GCA_901007825.1 Macroramphosus scolopax | reverse complement strand
CACACACAGAGTCAGCAAACAGGGTCAGCGGAGTGTGTCGGCTCAGGGGAAACTTCCAGAAGTCCTTTTCACCAAGTCCACTCACGCACACGCACACAGACGCTAGGACAGCAGGAATGTGGGGAAGTCGCGCCGAGACGGTTTATGTGAGTAGTTGTGTGTGACGGCAGTGTTTCCTGTGAAGACGTCCACCGTCGTGCACCGAGGCCTCGCCAACACGCTGCTCCGGACCTCCTCACCCAGCATCACCTCTCCAATCCTGTCGGCTGAATGGAAGCAAATCACTTCTGGACAGTTTGTGTGAGATAGAAACATTTTGGTTCTTTAAAAACTATTGTTTTCCCTGTCGGTACACCTCCGTGCGCCGTGTCTACTTACATGTGAACATCTGCCCAGCAAAGCTTGTCTTTGTCTTGTCCATCCCTCAGTCATGTCCACTGGCCACGTCCCAAACTTAATGATTGACTGTTTGCGTCCTTGAATCACAGATTATTGTGGGAAGCCGAGAAAAATCAACGTGAGTTTAATGTTTTACCACCGGTGGTCATCAGTGGCTGCTTCAGCTCCAGGTGTCGCTTCTAATGCGGCGCGGTCGGCCCAGTGGACGCATGTAACATCAACATGGGACATGTTTTCTGAGGAGTCTTGATTTAATTGTTCCTCAAACTCCGGTGTACCGGTGTTGTGTCAAAATGTGTTCCCCCATTGAACTATGTTGCCCTCCTGCAGGCTGGAGCAATAAACATTGTATCCACTTTGCTGCTGACGTGCAACTAACGAAGGGAATCGAACCCTCGAGGTGAGAGAATGTTGCTCAGTCAGGAGATGGAATGCAGTCGACCTTGTAGGAAAATAATCAGGTTGCTACCGTCGTCAATCATCCGCCCACTCAGTGATGTCAGACCTCCAAACTGTAATTAAATGTTAAACAGAAGCCACTCACTGATTAACCACCCAGCCTGAAGCCTTGACGGTTCTCCAGCCCCGTTAGCAGCTCCGCCGACACACTCGGAAACGTGAAGGCCTGTTGATGATCTTATCTGCAGAAATAACCTGCAGTCACTTCCCAGATGATATGATAAGAACTGGAACACGTCCCATCAACACTCCATGTTAACCTGCGGTCACTTCCCAGATTCAGATTCAGATATGATAAGAACTGGAACACGTCCCATTAACACTCCATGTTAACCTCCAGTCACTTCCCAGCATGCTGCTCTGCTCTGATAACATTCAGAGTCAAGAGTTGTAAAACAGAATGGTGAGCGGGGGGCAGAACGAGTCCTGACGTGTGTGTGTGTGTGTGTGTGTGTGTGTGTGTGTGTGTGTGTGTGTGTGTGTGTGTGTGTGTGTGTGTGTGTGTGTGTGTGTGTGTGTGTGTGTGTGTGTGTGTAGTGGCTGTGAAGACACACACACCTTCCCACCCTTCTCTCTTTCTCTCTCCTGAGGCGCTCGTTTGTCGGCGCTACTTGTCTCGGAACAACAGCCTGACTCTTGTTTCGAGTCCTCGGTGACTCACACTTCCTCCCTCGCTGCTCATACATGGAGAGAAACCCTCCTCTGTACCTAAACGTATACCTCCGTGTGTGTGTGTGTGTGTGTGTGTGTGTGTAGGTTCTGGGTCGGGTGCTGCTGCTGCAGCTCATCGATGACCTCGTGAGCGGTTACCAGAACAATGAAACGTGGTCTCTGCAGCTGCTGAACAGCACCCGCATGCACATCCTGCCCACGATGAACCCCGACGGATTCGATGAGGCCGACACACACTGCGTGTACAGCCAGGGCAGGTACACACACACACACACACACACACACACACACGTCCAACGTTGTTCATCAACATCCACTGCTCTGATACTCTAAGTTTACTGAGTGTTCACAGAGCTCATGTTGTTAAGGTCTCATCATCCCTGCTGCCCCCCGGGGGAATTAAAGGGTGAATGCCAGAAGCTTAAAGGGTTAAAAACTCTGACTAGATGTCAAAACAAGACTGTAACTACGTGAGAGGACACACACACACACACAGACACACACACACACACACACACACACACACACACACACACAAATGCCATGTTTGTTTTGCACAGACTAAACTATGAGACGCTCCAACGCCCAAAACACTTTAATAAGCAGGAAACAGGCAGTTTGTGCTGCAGATCCACAAACAGCAGGTCACCGTGTGTGTGTGTGTGTGTGTGTGTGTGTGTGTGTGTATTAGATACTGATCCAGTTGGATGGAGACACGGAGACATAATCATGTGAAATAACAACAACTACCATAATTACAACAGTTAATAGCCAAAACACAGATATACACACTGATGACATCATCAGGATCAGACAATGTAACAGGGACTGTGAGGGAGCCTGGGATCGAACCGGGGACCTTCTGACTACCAGACGACCCGCTCTACCTCCTGAGCCTCAGTAACCCTGGACTGAAGGCAGTGATTGTGACGTCATTTGGAGAGGAAACGAGATCATCAAGACTTCTGATCGACTTCTGTAGTTCCACCTGTGAGGTCACTCAGTGATGTCATCAGGTCATGTGATCGCTCTGACCTGAGAGAGTCTGTGATGGTGGTAAATGTACCCAAACAAAGACGGTGTCTTGCTGGACTCCGTGGAGAGGGTGGAGACTGTTTGATGTGGTTCCACGCGGAGCTTTAATTCAAACATGATCACAGTCCACAGTTGCAAATTGCTTCTTCTTTTGTCCAGTCTGTTATCAAAAGATATGTGAGTACCGTCCACTCGTGTTGAGACGTCTGTGTGTCCGTCAGGTTGAACCACAACGGCGTTGATCTGAACAGGAACTTCCCGGACCCGTTCACCGGTCGCCGGGGGCAACAGAAGCTGGACGAGGACCAGAGGGAAGCTGAGGTGAAAGTTTAACAGTTCACTGACATGAACACACGCTGATGTTTGACAGACTGCAGACAGGAAGTACTCAGAGACTCTACTTATCTTAACATGTCGGTACTTCTTGTCTGAAACTAAACTTCATCGACACAATTATTATTTCAAAATAAAATAATTGATTTGATAATTTAATGATTTTTGATTTCAGGTAAAATACATAAATTGAATTTATGAAAATAATGAGTCATGATTGGCTGTTGTACACATAATATGTAGTATATTGTACATATATAATAACAGTCATGTGTTTCAGGTCCGGGCTGTGATTGGCTGGCTGAAGACGGAGAGTTTTGTTCTCTCTGCGAACCTTCACGGGGGGGCGCTGGTGGCGAGCTATCCGTACGACAACAGCAACGGAGGTGCGCACACACACACACACACACACACACACACACACACACACAGAGCAACTTATCTCACAGTTCGGACATTAAAGTTTGTCTCGTCAGTCATGTACAGATCACTACATCATCGTACCGATCGGGTTTGGAGTTCATTGCTCACAGGTTGTTCATCGCCCGTGTGTCCGTCTCTCCAGGCAGCGAGCTGGTCGGCCAGGCCAGCGTCACCCCTGACGACGACGTGTTCGTCCACCTCGCCAAGGTGTACTCCCACAACCACGCCTCCATGCACCAAGGTGACCGCTGCAACGGCAGGCCGTTCCAGGAGGGCATCACCAACGGGTACCAGTGGTACCCTCTGCCAGGTCAGCACACCAAAGCCAGTCCACACTCGGGGGGGGGGGAAACACGCCGCCGGACGTTAGATCAGGCTGGTACAGCCGTCAGTTAGCCTGGCTGAGCATGAATCCTACGAACTGGGGAAACTGCCGGGTCTCAGATTTCCTTGACTTTTGTAAATAAATACACAGTAGCTTCACGAAGCTCCAGGCTTCCATGTAAAGGTTGAACACGCGACACGCCTCGGCCTCGCTCGCTTCCAGCGCAGGAACCTGATCGCTGCCACCGGGTTCCTCACAGAGCCAACAAAGCAGCAACTTAGAAAACGTTTCCTGTATCACCAGGGAACAGAACGAGTGCTGAACGTCGTTCTGTTCCCTGAAGATTCGACATAACACAGGTTGCAAATAACGGGTGAATTAAAATAATAATTCCAAATGTTGAACTGTTAAAGCAGACGTATGAAATGTAATATGTCGGGTCGTCAGCTTTAGTTTCTCCGTCTCCGTTTTGGTTGACTCTCACGGCTCTCACATTCTGGTTTTCAGGAGCAGAGAAAAAGCTCTAAAAATAGAGGAACCGTATATTTAGACATGCCGACCATTAAGTGTGCTGCGTGTTTCTACATGTGCATGTGTGTGCTGCTACACACGCCTGGGCGTTGACATCAGAATACCTTCCGTCACACTGAGGGTTCTGTAAGAGCCGTAGGCGTCCCGGGTGATGCTGATGACTCATTGCCTAACAACGGCCTTGACAACGACATAGCTATTGAATGTTGCTGGTAGCGACAGGATCCTCCAGTGGGTGACAACCTCCCAATGTTGGCAGGTGGGATGCAGGACTACAACTACGTGTGGGCTCAGTGTTTGGAGTTGACCCTGGAAGTGTCCTGCTGCAAGTTTCCTCCTGTCGGAGAACTTCCTGCTCTGTGGACCGCTAACAGGAAGTCTCTGCTGGCCTTCATCCAGCAGGTCCACCTGGGTCAGTACCTGTCTGTCTGTTTGTTCACCTGTCTGACTGATTTGAGTTTGACTCTCTGCTAACACAGGATGGTATCTGTGTTTGTGTGTGCATTCAGGGGTCAAGGGGCGTGTCTTTAACAGCTCTCGAGTGCCGGTGCAGAACGCCGTGGTGGAGGTCAAAGGTCGCAGTAATATAGCTCCATTCAGAACCGACAGATACGGAGAATACTACAGACTGCTGCTGCCTGGGAACTACAGCTTCACGGTAAACACACACTCTTACAGTGACCCCTAGTGGTGGAACTGCAGTGATTAAAGTTGGTCTCCTGGGACCTTATCGATGAAGGACACGCTGAGGTCTATTCAAGCACCGTGCACGTCATCACGAAGCTTCACGTTTCTCAACTATTCACATTTTACATAGAAACTGCCTGACTGCTCAAACGTTGCCTGACTGTAGAAGTTGAGCTCAGCTGTTCGTCACAGACTCTCGTCTCTCCAGCGCGTCGAGCGTCTGACAACTAGCATTTTTTACATTCCCTGGCAGGGCGGGTGCCTGCAGGGTTTGAGTGTGTTACCTCTTAAACACACCCAGTTTCTGCTCTGTGTTCCGACAGGTGACGTTTCCCGGTCATGAGGTTTTGACGGAGACATTTAATGTCCCGCATGGTCCTGATAACTACTCCGCTCTGACGCACGACTTCCTGTTACGACGCAGCCTGTCGCCCACTGGCGAGTCCCTTGGGGCGGGTGGAGGCGCCACCAGGGTGGCGTGGACGGGGCCGACTGTGGGGCTCAGTCTGGCGCTCGGACTCAGATCACTGATCGACTGAAGCGAGGCCCGAAAACGGGGAAGGGAGGCCTTGTCAATAAAAGGTCACAGGCTCAATCCCAGCAACAACACCTGCCACGCTGGAGTGTCTCTGAAGCTGCAAAACATCCTCCAGATGATATGAAGTCTGGTGGTCGGGTGAATCGCTCTTTGGCAGCTTTGGTGCCACAAAACAAATCTAATTCGGGGTGAAAAGGTGGAAGTTCTTCAGGAAGTAGTTTGTTCTGGAAGCTTCTCTCAGGGCCACAGGAGACGTGGCAGGTCACAGAGGATGGCAGCATTCCATTTAGCTGTCCCAGTTTAAGGGTCTTGTTACTGTACATTGTCCAGACATCTGCTGAAGGTCAACGGAGCAGAGTGCCAACGTTCACCAAAAATCAATAAGAATATATTTTTTCAGGTGTTTAATGTTTTATATAGTTGTGAAGATGTGAAACTGAAAAGAAACAAAGGACTTGAAGGTGCTTTATGCAAGTATGTTAATCCAAATCACTTCCTGACATCATCATCTGAAGGACATCTAGTGAAGTTAGCATGCTAAACTGCTAGCCCTGGTCCATCCTGCCTTGTAGTACCAGTTTGTACCTCCGGAGGCGACAGTGAGTCGCTGTAATGTTCAGTCGGACAAACATGAGAGGAGGAAGAAGCTGCGCCACCCAGAGGGAGTTTAATGTAGCGAACAAACAACGCAGTCGCCTGCTAGAGCCAAATTATCAGAGACCAACCTCCGTCCAGCCTCCGGCTCCTGACATCACTACAGTGTTGGAATGCGGCCGAACGCGGTGCTGTGCTGCCTGTTCTGTCTTTGATGTTATTTAGGGTATTTAAAGATGGTTACTTGTATTAGATTCATTATTTGGGTTGCTGTTGAGTATGACGTCAACAGTTGATTACACGTAGCACCTTTCAGGAAGAAGAATGTGTTTAGCCTCTTAAAAATGACTAACAAAGGATCAAACATCATTTTCCTTCTGCAGAAAGCAGCTGTGAGGAGAAAAACTCGACTTCTGAAGGATTTTAATCCTGAAATAACAAAAAAAAACCTCCCTGCTGAGATGTTTAAAGCAAATGAAGGCGCTCAAGGAGATTTCAGGCTCAGTAACTAGCGCAGCGACACCGTGAAATTTCAGATAAGTGAGGAAGAGTTCTTTTAAAAGAGCACTCGCAGCGCTGTTTATAGAAACGTGTGTTCAAGCCAGAGAAAAGAACATTACAAGTCCTCCAGTCAGGAAATGATTAACTGTGAAACCGAGCGAAACCTTGTGATGATCTGGGAGCTCGCTGCTCGTTGGACTTCCAGTCATCAGACGTCTGTGTGATGTCTGCTGAGGTTAAATGACACAAATCACTGGAACCTCTTCAGACCTCAGGCCTTCAAAAACTAACTGTTTCACACTCAGGTGGGGACTGGATTGTATTTTTGCACAATTTGCACTTGCTTGTGCCTTTTTATTAATATTAACAAATTACAAAATATGTTTTACAACGGGTTTTTCATTCATTCAAAGCACTTGTTCAAGGTGCTGTAAAAAAATAAACTTTACTTCTCAAAGAAACGTGTATCTATTCCATCAATCCATGTCTCTGCTGCAGGAAGTTCAACTTACTCAATGTCACCACCTGGCGGCCAAAACTGTGCAGCACATCCAATAACATCAGGACAAACTTTAGACAATTAAAAGAAGATTGTTGAAGAAGGTCATAATATGGGACCTTTAACGTGAGCTGGAATGATTGTTTGAGGTTTGGATGGTTGTCAACAGATGTTGTGGTTGATGTCGGTTATAAGGTTAAAAAGGTTTTTATCAGTCAGAAGGGAGACACGTTGTCCATAATGCTCACAGACTGAACAATCTCTACGCAGACACCTGACTTCCCTTCCTGATGACCACTTCCTCTCCTGACGCCAGCTTCCTGTACAACTGCGACAGATCATCAGCTCGTGGTGTCTTGGACTCAGGTGTGCTGGGAATGTCAAAGTCAGACGACGCCTGAGACTCTGAAAGCTCCTCCGGTCCTGACTGGACGTTTTGGATGTCTCGACCGGTCTTCTGAGGTGCGTTGGCGGTCGGCTGATCTCCCCTCTGCCGCCCCAGCTGCTCTGACTGGAGGATCAACGTGTCGGGTAAATACGAGTCCTGGTTTTGGGAGGAATGATCCGATAGAGAGGCAGACAGGGTCAGACTAAAGTTCCCATCTGGGGTTTCTTCTTCATCACTGAACAGCTCGGGGGTCTGTGAACCGGTCATCCTGGAGGGGGAGGGGCTTGGGACGGAGCAGCAGGATTTTGATTGGCTGTTGAGGCTGTTCTGACTGTCAGTCAGCGTCTCTGTGGTAAAGAAATCCTCCCATTTCGGAGGCTGAGAGGATCCACATCCTTCCACCTCACTTGTCTCAGGTGTTTTATTCTTGTTCTCCGTGTTCACCTCCTCTGTCGACTCCTCCTCCTCTTCTTCACCATCCTCCTCTTCATCATTGGACTCTGTGCAGTCCATATAGCTGTCTGCGACAGGCAACGTCTCCGTGACCATCAGAGGTAAAGACTCCTCCGCCGACACAGGGGGCGCTGTTGTCTGAGGCCTCTCCGCTGTCACTAAGATCAACACATCAAATAGAAAATGATTCGATAATCAATACACACGCCTGCAACAACAAAAGTTTACGCACCGTTCTTTGTCACTTGGTTCAGCGCCATCTTCTTCCTCACTGGTGCCAGGTCGAGCCTGTCAAACAGCTCGTCGTCGCTGTCTGGATCTTTAATCAGAAAGTTAGAGGATCACTGTGTGCCCCTTCTGGCAGGTTGTGTAACGACACTGTTGCAAGTTATTTAACACTTTTTAGAGCAGTAAAGGTTTACACAGCTTCCAACACTTTCTTCATCTTCCACAAACCGCAAGCAGCTCCAATCAGGTCGTCAGCAGCAGGTGTGATGTCGTGTCTCACCGTATGTGGGTCGCTCTGGCGTGCTGCGTTTCAACACTCCCAGTGGTTTGTATATGAACGCTTGATCAGACTGAGTCCTGCACATCAGCTTCAGCCTGTTCCAACACAACGCGTCAGCAGGTCATCAATCATCCGCGTTGTTTAACTGCGGTATTACAGATTACATGTAATCTCGTATTCAGTCCATCATCAGCTAACTGAAGCCTCTTTACAGACAACAAAACTATGGAGATAAAAATCTGTAGAATCAACAGTGAAACATTTGATTTGCATTTTGAATTTAACAATCAAAAAACTAAAAAGTGCCTCACAGCTCTGAAACCTCATTGATGGTCCGACCGAGCGGGATTACACTGGGGTAGATGTTGACTGGCTGCAGGTACGACAGAAAATCTTTAATCTGAAAGTACAGAGGAACAAGGCGGAACATCAATACGAGTGTGAACGAGCGGATAAACAAGGACTCAATGAGTTAATCTGATAGTTTGAAACATTTGTAAAGTGAGGGAATGATGACAGAATAGAAGGGAAGGAGACGGACAGATTAAAACTCTCCAGATTACAAACCAGTTTATTGAATAAGATTATAAACTGATCTCTAAGTATTCAAACAGAGAAATGTGTCAGTTACATCAGATATGAAGAACAAAACAAAACAAACAGATTAAAGTTAAAGTACCTCTGCATAGGAGGAGTGGAAGCTGAAGCAGGCTCGGAAGGAACTCCCTCCTGTTCTGGAAAATATTCATCACTCATAAACCAAACATCATGTGATCGATAATGAATCGTGTGTGTGAGTGTGTGTGTGTGTGTGTGTGTGTGTGTGTGTGTGTGTGTGTGTTCAGGCGTCGGCTGTTACTTTATGATAACGCTGGATTTCCTTGTTCGCTCTCCGAACCACATGGTGGACGGCTTGATGCTGATGATGTGAAGAGGGGTCCCGTCGGAGGCGATGCAGCCACACGGAAGCCGGTTGCCCTGGAGATACTCCTCGCTCTACTCACACGCACACGCACGCACGCACACGCACACACACGATAGTGAGGATGCAGACGTAATGCAACAAGTGCATCTGTGAATACGCAGAGTGAGAGTTGGAAACGAACACTATGAAGGAGGAGTGATCATCACGTGTCCCTGCAGCCACTGGCGATGAATATCTTAGCGAAACCTCAGCTGGTGAGTGTGTGTGTATGTGTGTGTGTGCCGTTTGTGTGTGAGACCTTCGGATGTCGACAGGCGTGAATCTGTGTCCGGCGGTCCATCGTCACATAGCTCAGGATCTCTGGCATCTTCTTGAACATGACCAGATTGTTGACGTGGATCTGTGTGCCAAACAACCCAACAAGTCAACATGACACACAAACGTTGCGTGTGCGTAGAAGAGTGTATGTGTGTGTGTTTGTGTTTCACCTGTGTGTTGAACTCTTCTCCCAGGTTGGTAAACAGGTATTCATATCCATACGCAGCTTTACAGTTGAGCCACACGACGTGATGGGAACTCTGACTGATCCAGTTTCCCACAAGCTGCGAGATGCCGTTCAGACACACTTCCTGCTCACGCACACACAGAATCATTCTGTTCACTAGTGACAGACTTTAATATCTCTGCAGCCCCTCGACCTCTGATCCAAGGACTTACCCGAGAAGGAATCTGGTAGAATCGTGGGTCATAGAAAGTTGAGTCCAGATAAACGCTCTGAATATCCTTCACTCTGTGTGTGAAACATTAACTGGGTTACTGATTTATATCTCCATTAGTTTGTCAACTTGCTGAGACAAACCAATTAGGACGTTCAGCAGGACCGACCTGCTACCGGAGTGCAGATGCTCCATCCTCGAGGTCTCTCCGACGGCCAACCGGAAGTCTCCCGTGTACAACACGTTTCCCCGGGAACCCTCGAACAAGAACCTGCACACACACACGTCATTTCAGTCACTGACTTTTCGGCAACATCTTTTCCATCACTGAGAAAAACATTCCTAACAGGTGAAATGTGAACCGCATAATGACATCACATATTACTGTCCTGGGTGCTTTTCTCTTTGTTTTGTGGCAACTAGAGACTGAGACACAAACAATCAGGAGGAAGGCTTTGACTTACATGACAGAACCGGGACAGTGACCTGCAGGAAGCAGCGTGACCACGATCTCTTCCTTCTGTAAAAAACACACCAGACGAGATGGTTCAAGAAACAAAACAAAAGTGACGGAACGGAAAACAAAATATATATAATATATATATATATATATATAAAAACAACTCAGTCCTATTTGTCATCCATCCAACCATTTACATCCATATTGTTATTCTCAAGAAAATTATAGAAAATGTTCCTTATTTTCCAAAACTTGTCAAGTTTGCTCTTTGTTGTGTAGCTTATCTTCTCTAAAGCAAAATAAAAGGTCATTCCCCTCAACCAATTTGCTGTGACACAAGGTGTGTCTGACTTCCATGAGCAAGCAATACATCGTTTGGCTACTAAAAAACAAATATTCAGTAAAGACTTTACTTTTTGGGTGGTGAAGGAGCCCGCTGGGTAAAGATTTAATATACATAATTTAGGATCGGGAGGAACTTCCTCACCAAAAACCTCCTCAGTTTTTACCTCTCCTGATGCCTCATCCACCAGAGAAATCTGAGTTGGGCTCTCCAGCTCCAAGGGAGCCTAAAACACATCATTCAGGAGAAAAAGGAAATGATTAGTAATCTGTGTTCTATCAGTTGAAGCATGAGCTAATATATACAGCTGATATCATGTTGAACTTAAATGAACATTTACTCAGCATTGATGTTATTTAACTTATTTTAACTACATGAATGTCCACAGATAAGATAAAGAACAAAAAAAGTCACTGCCTGCAAGATGAATTATCTGCAGCATCCCGTTTCTGAGGGAAAACTAATGTTAACTCGCATAAATAAAAGACAAATGACAAATGCAACGATTAATAATCACTAGATGTGATGACATACACCTGTGATAAGTGCTTACACCTATTAGTGAGCAGATAGACGTCATCGACTCTTATTTACCTTCGACTGTGTCAATCACAGACACTCAGCAGAAGATAATCGTCTCATTTCAACCTACATTCAGTGCAGTGAGAGAGGCAGCAGCAGCAGCAGCAGCCGGGTCTCACCATGTAGTCCTCCCAGAATGAGTATTTCGGGTTGCTCAGCAGAAGTTCTTTGGTCACGAAGGAACAGTAGAGCCTGACGGTTCGACTGGACATGAGGACGAGATCAGAATCAGGCGAGCAGACACACACAGTCGGAGTATTATTGTTTGTTGTTAGCTTTAGCTCCTCCTTAGTAATTCAAGGGGCTACATTAAACTGTATTCAGTCTGTTTTCACCTGAAATTCAGTTTTCTCTTCAGCATTGGTCCTTTCAGTCCCTTCATGTGATCTATTAAAAAACAATAACTGTTGATAAAGGGCTTAGATGTTGTCGCTTTGGCTTCGTTTTGCCACACAAGTGCACCGATGCTCTAACAAGACGATGCTACTTAGCTACCTCACCTTTGTGACAGTGGGACAGGAAATATGCCCGGGCATGTAAATTCTCCCGGTCGAACCGGTCCAAGGAAATTGTAGGATATTCCTTCATTCGACCTGCAAACGAACTCATCTTGAAGCTCAATATGTTGGTGTAAACGGCGACAGTGGTTGCTGGTTGCTACTACTACTAACTATGTTCTCGGTATATTTCTGTTTACATCGCCGGTGTTTGGTTTGTCCCGCCTACCAAATCCTTCTTCTTCGTCGTTTGTTTCTCGGCTGTTCAGGCGCACTCAGCGGGTTTTACCGCCATCTACCGCAAACACCCACCAACGGGTTTTTAATTTCCGACATTTAAACCACACATTAAAGCCTTTCGTATTTTTTAAACTCGTATACCAGGTTGATAATGTTAACAATTCAGCCTAAGATTGGTCAGTTTCTCTATTATCCTGCAACCTTCGTCGTCGGAACGCTTTTGAGTTCTGTCTTCCGACACAGAAGAAGAACGTTACCAAGCAACCCGAAGGACGCTATTGTTGTTTGCTAGCTGGCGTCTGAAAAGTCTTTTGAGAAAACGAACTAAATAAAACAAACTAAAGTAAGTAAGTTGACGTTAGGTTTTTTTCACTGGGGGTTCTCCTAAGTCGATGCTATAAAAAAAGCAGAGGTTACGTGACGTAACCCGATTCAAAAGTGTTGTATATTTGAGTCTCCGTACTTATACACGAATAAGTCTTCATGATATAATTTTATTTTAGATGCTGTATAACGTTTAGCTTGAAGTCTATATTTCGGCTTGAAGTGTCGTACAACGATCAGTGCTTACGTAACCTTTTGAAACAGTAAAGCCTCAAAAATTCAGTCTTCCACTGTAAAACTGAATTTCAATGACAATCAATCTAAAAAACACTTGAAAATTAAACCGAAACAGAAAACTATTTTTAAAATTGCTTCTTTACAATTGCTCAACACACTCACTTAGGAATTAAAAAAGATAAAAAACTTACTGTAAAAGAGTAATAATAATAAATATAAAGTGTTTTGAAATTTTTAATTTTAAATTAAAGTAATGTGCACAACAGTTTAGTATCAGAATACTAATGGGGTTGTGCTGATGTAAGTAGTTTACAAAAGCATTAGCTAGCAGCGTTAGTAGGCAGCCATGTTCTCATAGTACCATGTTGTTGAAACACAAGAACATCATGGAAAACTCAGATGTTAATGTGTTGTAGCGAGATGGAACCAAGACAAAGGATCAACTGTTTAACTTTGGAATTTAGGAAATTTCTGTGACTTCCAACAGCACCACCATCATGTCCTGCACGTCTGATAAAACCTCCACGCCAACGTCGATGAGCAGAGCCAAAGGATGGACAGCAGAGGTGGAAAACCTGTTCAGATTCCAGCAGGCGGGGTACCGAGACGAACTGGAGTACATACAAGTCAAACCAGGGGCTTCGGTACGTATTCTACATTGGATGTGTATTTGTATCACTGATGCAGAATCACTGTCCACCAACTTTTTCTTTATCAGTTTTGTGTAGAGATGTTTGACGGCCTGTAAATGATTACTGTGTGAGCGCAACACAGGAAGAAATATTTATATATCTTATTTTGTCTGCAATATAATGAGCCTTAATGAACTCATATACGACAGAGTATCGTAGATAAAAGACTGTTGTATTTATTCTACAGTTCCTAAAATAAAAATATTTGTTTGGCTCAAACAAGGCAAAAAAGCTGCTCTACATGAAGGATCCCCGAGCCAAATACAGTCTCTAGTGTTATATCCAAGAAAGAGGTTTGAATGTCCTCTTTTCCTCTGCTACTGTTTCAGATTGACAAGTGGCCAGAAACTGGCTTTGTGAAGAAGCTCCAACGTCGAGACGACACATTTTATTACTACAGCCGGAAAAGAGAATGTCAGGACCCGGACGTCCACAGAGTCAAAGTGTTTGCATACTAAAGTTGCTTCTTAAGAAATTCTTCACCTAAAGATATTATAGTTTCTGAAGTAATGAAGGTTTTTTTCACCAAAAAAAGCAATGTCACTAGTTGATAGTTTATCTATTGTGTAATTCCTCCCTCGATCCAGATGTTTAATCTATTCATTCATTAGCTGCAGTTGTATTGAACCAATTAAGCAAATCATATACATCTGCTGAGATGAGGTTGTGTTTAGTTATGAACTACATTTCATTACTCATCCTATCACTGCATTAATTAAACATTTGTCTTACTACTTTATCTCTAGTAGTGCAGTTCGACACCTCTCAAACACAAACCAAACAAATCACTCCCCATGATGGAGGATTCATTGCAGTATTACACTGAATAAGATTGACTTTGGTGTACCTAATAAACTGGCAAGGGTCATTGAAGTCATATACGGTACACATAAAATAAAATACTTGTGAAATGAGAAAGAACTGTTTAGTGAATGTGTTTGTACCCAAACTCAAGAATACTTCTCTCTGTTTGTAAAGTACTTTTACTTGAGCACAGTTTCTGCTTCTCTACCCACTGGATTGGGATTAATCGCTGGGCTTGTCACACTCTCCTCATGTGATGGTAACATGAGGAGAGAGCTCTATGGACCCCATCTGCTGTTATATCGGAGGTTTTCCCCCTGATTCAGAGACGTATCGCTTTATTTAGCTCGCCGAAATTTAGATATTTATGCTTAATAACTTGAGGAGAGAACAGGTTTGACCCCATGGTGCCACAGAGAGAGATAGACAAGCTGATGTGACTGCACTGCTGTAGGACAGAAAAGCAGGTGAGTGTTTAAAAACTAAAATCTACTTATTCATCACAATATTTATTCAAATCATTCTCTCTTAATATTTATCCTCTTCATTCTTATAAAATAACTAAGTAATTAAAGATCATGTGGGTTGCACAGTCGATTTAAAAAAAATACAGTCAACGTTGCCAACGCCAAACTCCGTTCATATTTCTGAGGATTTAATATACTCGTGCAAGTTTATAAAAACACTTCACATGTCCCAGAAAAAGTTCGGATCAAGACTGTATTGATACATTGTGTGACTCCGGTTCCGACACGGGTTTACATATGAATCACGATACTTGTATATTCGTATAGACCTCAACTCTCAGTGTGTAACGTAAACTGGTCAACTGACACTAAATGTTGAACTTCCAGAAAACAATTGAACCGTTTGAAAAGCACCCGCCTCCGTCAAAGGCGACCATCTCACGACAACTGGTCTTGAGAGTGTGTTTAATTCTGGAAAACGTGACACTTGTCTGCTAGTGCCCAGTGTAAAATAGTGTGATTCTCGAAGGAAGTTTGGCGAGCTGAACGTGCGCACGTCGGGGAACCTGCAAGCCTGCGGTGTCTTTTTAATATTTTAAAGGCTTCACCCACCGGGATTAAAGTTGAGATTTGTTGGAATTATTTGATTAGATAAACAATGTTAGCTTGTACGTGTTTGTTTCACATTTCCAAAGAGTAATTTAAAAAAGGTGATTCACGTTGACTGAGCTAGTTAGCATCTCTTCAATGGCTCGATTATTGAATGACGTCTGGTGGGAACGTTCATCGGTCGGCTCATTCGTAGTCACACTCGCCTTTAAGAGCTTGAACTGATGCTACCGGGCTTAATTCCCTTTAACTTCTACCTGACCCAAAGGCTCGGCTGCTCTGAAGTTATGTTTCCAGCGGAGTCAACGCGGAGATAACACGGCAAGTGGGATATCAATTCTGGGGGTTATTTCGGTGCAACAGCAGCTTATCAGTTCGTCTACTTAAATGTTCCGATTCTAGTCGAGAGTTCTGACGCTGTATGAATGGTTAGCTTAGCCTCGTTAGCATGTCAACCTGCTGTAGAGTTGGCCTTTGCTAGCTAACCTAAGCTCAGGTTAGCTAGCACAGGTAGCTATCATAATATACAATATATATTGTATAATATAATATATAAAGTCGTCATTTATAAGTGACTTTGAGTTTTAATATAAAACATGATGTGTGTTGTTCAGAATCCGTTTACCCTGTGGCAGTAACTTCCATGACCAACAAGCTGTTTGGGCAAAGTTAAATGTATTTTCAGCATTGCTAGCAAGGTAAACATTTACTGACTAAGCTAACAATGGTGATTTTTCTGTCTTGTCAGCTGTGTGCTCACTGAATCATTTATTTCCCCTCCTAAAACCTGCTGATTGTGTTTGATTGGATCAGTCATACTTTCATCCAGAAACTTCTACAGAATGTAGTTGTTTTTTTCGTTTATTTCCGGTACTCGATAATACTGTGAGTCGATATTGGGATCGAACCAGTTCTCTATATTGATGTTTATTGGACAAGCAGTTAAAGTAAATGTTAAGTCTGCCAAGCCTTTAATGTGTTGAATTAGTTTGAACTATAATTTATTAGAATAGAAGAAGAGTTGATTGTTTTTCTGTTTGTCAGTTAAAACAAGCATTGTATTGATCAGTTAATCAATTTACAACCAAATAATGTGCACGTGACGAGTTCGTCAGCTACATAACTGACATTATTGAAATGTATTGACAATCAATATAAAACACAGTTGTTTAATATTCCCCAAATGTAGGGCTGCAACCTACCAGTATCTTCATTGAATCATTTTATTTTAAGTGTAATCAGTGAATCATTTTTATCTTCTCTTGACTTTCATCTGTTTTTGCTAATCAAGTATTTCTAAGTTAGTTTGAGTAGTTTTTACATGAAAACTGAAGAAATCTCTGGTTTCAGTTTCCTGGTTGTGAATTCTGGGTGATTTTCTCAGTTTGATATTGAAAGTTAATTGATCATATTTGAGTTAATTGAGTCTTCGTGTTGTGCAGAATCCAACTAAATCAGGGCTGTTACTCCTGACTGGTGACGAGTTAAGTGTTTGTCTTTGTGTGCTGTACTGTCGGTCAGACAGATCCAGACATTTCTCAGAACCTGTAAACGGCAACGTCACACTGTTCTTTTTTTTCCTCTGGATTTGTTGGATATTTTTTTTCCGGCTTGGATGATCTTTTAAAAATAAGCCGTACCTTTATTTACCTGTAGGACAGTGATTGAGAAGAGCTTTGTGTCTCGGGACGTCTCCAGGTGTCATTACACTCACTTGTACTGTCGTCCTGCACAAAGTATTTTTCTTCTCGGCTGAGTTCAGTCGTGGGGTCTCTTCTTAAGGAGCCTAGTGAATCACAAGGCTCTGGATGGAATGCAGCTTTAGGGCGGTTATATTCCATTTTATAATGACGCTCTTGTTTTCCACTGTGTTTTTCTGCTGTGAAAGCTCCTCAAGGGTTTTATTTCCATTGCTGCTGCCTTCTGACCCAGAAAGGAAGCTTCAACCGCAGCTGCCATCTTAATGAAAACAGCCTGCCGAGACCGTGATGAGCCGGTTCAGAGATGTTTCATCTAGTCATCAGATCCAAGTCATGTTATTATCAGAGGTGTATAACCATGAGCTAGTAGAGAAGAAGCCTCATCAGTGGCAGTTGTTGAAAGAGAAATGATGGCAGGACTCAGAGCTGCGTGTTCATGTGTACAACGTCTGCACATATTTACAGATAAAGAATGTATGATCGTGCATGTTTAATATTCTCAAGAGACGAGTGAACGAACGTGAATCCAAGATGAGGAAGTTCAGACTAACGTTGAACGTGATTTAAACATCACAGGAAACCAAAATGGTTTTTATTTCTTTACCCATCTTACACTATTTAAGAATAATAAATCCGCCTCAGTGATTTAATATGTTATATATTATGTAAATAAACCGACACGCTTCTCTCAATGTCTTTACAATTTTATTGATTAATTGGATTGTTTCGTTTTTCGTCAAACGTGTCGGACGTCTCCGGGGTGGCGACACATTTACTAATCTATGTTACCAACAAAAGGTTTGATTTAATTTATAGTCACTGAATTATAACAGAATGGTTCCTTTCATACCGAGGTTCAGAAAATACGATTGAATTCAGACTTAAAGATAATTTGAGAATGTTTATTGACGTTTGTAACTTTAACTCGACTGTCACAGACTTGTAACAGTTTGAAGAAGTTCTGATTCCAGCTTCCTCTTTTAAACAGCTGTCATCATCATCATCATCATGATCATCATCATCATCGTTGCTGCTGCTTGTTTTCATCGTCTGAAATTCAGACCTGAAAATAGAGGAAGTGAAGCAGGAGACTCGTTCTCATCAGATTTCTGTTTCCGTCCGCAGTGGTCGACAGACAGAAATATAAACCACCAGCTTCATCTGAGAGGGAAACGGTGGCGTCATTTACAACTTCTGTGTGATTCGTGTCAGTGTGGCTTTTATTCTATAACATAGCTGCTTTGTTTTGGTTAATAAAACCAAGTTTGATGAATTAATCAGATTTTCTGTTTTTGTGTAAAGAGACAAATTAACAGACAGACATGTGACCAGTTGTTGGTTTGTTAAATTAATCCGGAAGTTAAAGGCTGTAAACTGAAGTTGTTTTACCGCAGATGTTGCTTCTTTATTTCTTCCATCTCAATAACCTAAGAGAGGATCGGTCTGTCCAGTCGCGGCGTTAACACGCGTCCTGACAGTCCTGATTGTCTTGATTCGATCTCACTTCCTCGTTCTTCAGGGAGGAAGTTTCTGTTCATTTATTTGTCCTTGTGTTTGTTTCCCAGGTGAAGTAACTCGTCTCCCCGGCCACAAACCCCACCATGTCCCCATCAGTCTGCTGACAGCTTCCCCGACAGTGCTGAGGGACGTAGCTGGAAGCGAGCCAGCTGTCAGGCATGCAGCACTGGCCCAAAGTGTCCAGGAGGCGGCGCTGTTGAGAGGCCGCTGCTGAGCGTGTGTCTGCAGCCATGGATGACTTCACCAGCAGGACGTACGGCACCAGTGGCCTGGACAACAGACCTCTGTTTGGGGAGACGTCGGCCCGGGTAGGACCCAGGAGGAGGAGGAGGAGGCGTGTTGTAATATCTGGTCATGTTTCATCGATGAGCTACGAGGCCTCTCGAGTTTATTCTTATTTATTCTCTACCTCCAAATAATTCTGCTGTTTGTTGAGTTCCCTGTTTTTATATTCATTGACTTTATATCTTCAGTTTCATACAAAGAGGAGAGGCTGCACCTCCGATGGTCCTTTAACAACACGTCAAACACTCAAAGCAGTTTGACAACTTAAATATGAACTTTTAATAAACTGCACAAGCTGTCTGTTGACCGGCTGACATGCAGCTCCCAGCTCCGCCCCCAGGTGGCACTCATGAAGCAGAGGCAGGATGTTCACTGTCCATCTGTACAAACTGGATGTGTGAATTTGTTTCCTGCAGGATCGAATCATCAACCTGGCGGTGGGAGGATTTACCTCTGTGGTTGTTCTGGTGAGTACGAATCATCTGCAGCTTCGCTAGTTCACTGAAGGTCAATATTCTAATGTCACACCAGTTCTGCTCCCAACGTACAAGTTTAAAGTTTGTAACTCGTCTTGTGAACGAAATCATTGAGATCAAAAGTGATTGAGAAGCTGCTGCAGTTCCACGTTTCACTGTGATTAGTGACTTTAATCCTCTATAATCCCATCAGGTTCATTACTAATTCAAATAGATTTATTGGAATAGCAGCTCTGAAGAACCTGAATCTTTATTGTTTGTCCTGTTTGTCTTCCAGGTGACGGTCATCAGTTCCTTTGTGTTCCCGTCGCTGCCTCCACGACCGCTTAATGTCTTCTTCGCTGTGTGCATCCTGTTAGCCTGCGGATCCACCTTAGTGCTGGTAACACACACACACACACACACACACACACTCTGCTACTAGTAGATTGAATCAAGCCGTGCTGCAGACGTGTTTGACCACGAGAACAGAAGCAGCCGATCTGATTCGACACGCGACAGGAAGTCTTTTCTCACGCTCGTTATTTTAGAGGATTTGGGACGTCGCTCTCCAATCTGATGGTTGCTTGTGATCTTGTTTAAATCTAAAATAAAAGAATCATCAGCTTGTTCCAGGCTGTCGTATGCGGTGCAACACGTGGTCAGAGCCTGCAGCCGATCCTCCGGCTCTGCAGGAGCGGCAGACTGATACCGGGACAGACCGGGACATTAAACCCTGGAATAGATTGGGTTTAAGTCCAGAAGACATTTTCAGGGTCAACAGAAAATAATTCGGCAGGTGTTCCACATTAAATGTCTTCAAACCAAACTCCTCGTCCTATAAATCTTCTGTGTCCCCTCAGATCTTCTGGTACCGGCAGGGCGACCTGGAGCCGAAGTTCAGGAACCTGATCTACTATATGTTGGCGTCCATCGTGCTGCTGTGTCTATGTGCCAACCTCTATTTCCACGATGTCAGGTGAGGAAGAGGAGGAGGAAGAAGGG
>CAAKHC010003665.1:38568-53358 GCA_901007825.1 Macroramphosus scolopax | reverse complement strand
ACTTTGTTGGCAACCAACACAGAGGCCATCATGTCTGGTTAAGAGAAAAACACTGGAAAAAAAAACAGTTTCCATCATACGTGTATTCTTCTATTGAATGTGTTTGATATAACATTTAGTTCTCTGTTTTACAAACAGTGTGCTAATATCAACTTTACTTTCACTGTTTCCGATATCTTTTGAAACAACTTGAGTGTGTTTGATCAATTCAGACGAACTTTGTGCTTGTTCACCCCTTTTTTCATTATGTCCCGTGTATTTTTATTGTGAGTATTTGTATTTGTTATCGGTGGTTTAGACGACTAGTTGAACATTGGCTTAAGAACACTTTTGACATATATTTACTTCTATCTTATTATGAATGTAACTTCTTAAACCGACTTTAGCTGAAGTTCCTCAAAGGGCCTTGACCTGTTGCATTAGCCTAAGAAAAGCCGTCTGTGTTCGGGGATCGAATGTTGAAGCAAAGAGAAGCTTCTAACGTTCCATCCTTGTCACTGCCTTGTCACCTGTACGGGACAACAAACCTTTGTATGAGCAAGGCCATAGAATTGTTGAAGTACAAAAGTGCATTGTACAGGCCACATTTTACAGGAAAGCCATTTTCATAATAGCGTAATAATAGTTTGTCTTTTCATTTGTAGCTGATGAATTAGTTATTTCCTCCTCACTATAACACTATAACAGATGTGTCACTTATGCTATGGTGGAACACAATCCAGTGCATAAAATATATATTTTGAGATGTGAATTTTGTGTTTTCATGGTTTCCATTGCATCTTAACATACCGCAGTAACAATAGAATCAACTCTCATAGAATGCAGTCTGTTCTTTATCAAACTATTACAGACACAATTCAGGTCCGGAGTTGAAGATTCAGCAGCTGTTTTAAAGTATACTGTTGTTGTCAGAGTTGGATTGATTTAAAAGTTTAGGTTAATAGATTTTGACAGATTTTCCCTTATTTATTTTACCTGCAAACTAAAGGCATATGTATGAATGTTTTGACAAAAGATGGAATGTCACGTTTCGGGGGGTGTTTTAGATTGTGGTCGCCCAGTCAAAAAGATATGGACAGTAAGAATGTTTGGTCCGACTGACTGACGGAGAAATTTCTCTTGAGCACTTTCTCAACAGTCAGAAGACTCTGAGATTCTCTTTATGAACTTTGCCTTATCATTGATCTACTCCTACATTTGCAGCTCCATACTGTTTGGCAAGTAAAGTAACATTCACCACTCTGTCAAAATATATCGACACCTTTCAGACCGAATATCTTCTGACATGTGTCACACGAAACCAAACTGGATCCTGAGAATGGCTTGATGATGATGGGACTGGCCATCCTGCCAATATAATTGGTTAAATTAAGACTGATCTCACCCCTGATGAAGTGGTCATGCCAGCTCAGTTCGGCTCCATCTGCAGTGTTATATTATGGGCCTAAATATAAAAATGCCTCCTCGCTTACTGATAATTGTGGATATTATTTGACTGTGTATAATTATACATTTCATGTGAATATTTTTGTCCCTATAAATTCAAAATTCTGTAAAATCTAATATTATTAATAAATACTGTCAAGTAAATGCCATGCTGTGATCTTGTTATTTCATTATTAGTTGTACTGTGTATTTGCATAATTTTACTGCTAGAGTTAATTACCTTTAAATTTGGGGGTTTTGAAATCTTGTGAGAATTTGACATGTGGTTAAAAAAAATCAATATTAATTGTAATTCCTCTCAGTGGATTGAAAGAATATCTAGTTTTTGATAGAGAGTGTTGAGGAGATAAAAAAACACACAATTGTCCCTCTAGAATTCTTCTGTCGTTTTGTAAAAAATGTCTCAGCCGGAGAAAGTAAGTGATCATCACCAGACATCCCATTTAGTCGAACAGTCTGATGGATAGTCAGCCTACATCGGTCGTGATCAATAAATAATGTTCCATCTCTAGAATTTATAAAGAGTAGCCTTTACACATCACTCTCAAATCTGGACGGCAGCAAAATGCCGGGTAACCATAGCAACAGCATCCGGTACCTTCTCCTCTTGGATACACATCCTCGAGCCGCCTCTGTGATTGGATGTGCTGTCTTTGGGTGTCACTGGGGCAACCGAATGATGGGAATTTTAACACATGAACGGAAATGCAAACACCGAATCTCACTGGCTGCCTCCGTGCGGCTCCCATTCAAGCACTGGTGAAGTTGACAGAGAGCGGAGGCCGTCATTGGGTTGTTTGGACATCCATCTGACGAAGGAGGACCCGAACGCGCTTTGCCTCAGTACGGCAGCCGAGCGGGGACCGGGCTGTTACGCAGCGGCCGTGGGTCTCCACCCGAGAGTATGGCGGTTGGGATTGCACCGGAGAGCGAAGGAGACACGGAGGCATGCAAGAGATGGTGAAAAGGAAACAAAGAGAAGCAAGTTCGTTAATAAAGTGGCGAAATAGTTTAGTGTGTGCTGTTTTTCTGAGGCGTCCCCAGGCTCCTAACATTGCGCCTGCAGTTCATTCGTGAGGCTAGTCCAGCCTTTTCACAACGTCCTCGATGGAGCAAGTTTGTTTTTTTATGATGCACAGAGAGGTTGTGAGCTAAGCAGATGAGAACCCGCACGGATATTTTCTTCCTCCCTCTGCACATTTTCGGACGATTGCAGCCCTCCGATGCTCTTCTAGCTGCCAGTGTCTGGCCTGCATGGGGGGAATTTCTACAATGAAATCCATCTTGTGGCACCGAGTCTTTGTGCTCTGCCATAGCTGAGCAGCGGCGAGCAGGACAGTGTTATTGACATGCCGATCAAAATGGGACACGAATGGTGAATGTGTTTACTGTGGGGATATTCTGAGTTGATGTCAATGACTGATACCTTACGACTCGATTGAATCCACGATGCGCGAGTATAAAGTGGTGGTCCTGGGCAGCGGTGGGGTCGGGAAATCCGCCCTCACGGTGCAGTTTGTTACCGGGACGTTCATTGAGAAGTACGACCCCACCATAGAGGATTTTTACCGCAAGGAGATCGAGGTGGACTCCTCGCCCTCGGTGCTGGAGATCCTTGACACCGCTGGTACCGAACAGTTCGCCTCCATGCGGGACCTGTACATCAAAAACGGCCAAGGATTCATATTGGTCTACAGCCTTGTCAACCAGCAAAGCTTCCAGGACATAAAGCCCATGAGAGATCAGATCATAAGAGTGAAAAGGTTGGTGCACACAAAGTGTTTGGTGTGATTGTTTGTGATTATTCTCCACACATACAGCTGGTCTAACAGGCCCTGCAGTGTCAGGATGGGCCTGGGTCTGGTCAGAGAACTGAGTGGAGAGGCTTTACATCTCCAGGGCTAGAAAACAACACATTCTTGGTCTATTTTGGTATACAAGATCCCCCTTCCTCTGGCTTCCAACTCTTAAAAATACATATACCCTTGCTTTTGGCCGGCAGCCCCAGCATCTCCACAAGAACACTCATCCCTTCACTGTTTCTGCAGACTTTGTCATGTTTGCAGTTACACTTCCACAATGACAGTTATGATGCATCCTGACATCCAGCACTGTGGACACCAGTCTCGTGCATAACACGCTGCTGTTTTCCAGCACTGCACGTCCACTGTGCCAGATGTTGCAACCTCTGTGAAACAACTAGGACCCGGTGCAACAGAGGCTTTGCAGAGGGGCTTCAAAACACTGTAGGGGTTTAGGAAAGCATGCAAGTGAGAGGAGAAGGAAGTCAGTCTTTTTAATTAACAATCACCGCAGGCTGTTTAAGAAGAGCAGCAACTATGTTCGATATCAGAGCGCTGTGAGTGAGATGATCAAGATATCAGATCAGCAGCTGCTTATTGATACAGAGAACAGGCTGTAGCTTAGGCTGTTTTGGTTATGCCGTCAATTTATTAGTGTTTCTTAGATTTAGGCTAATGTACTGCAAAGACATACTGCACTGTACACTCACCTGGCGACATGGCATGCTGTTGTCAAAGCCTAAACAGTGTCAGAGATCCTGCTGGTGATTGCAAGTAAGGAGTCCAGTATGCACCAGAGACAAGGCTGTCCAATGAGGATGATTTAAAGCAGCTTCAGCTCATGTTGTTTATTGATACATTTTATAAAGGCTCGTCAGTCTGTTACATTATATATCATCAGAATATGACGGGGTTTTTTTTGTATTATTATTGTTTGTCACCTAATTGGATTCGGACTTACTTTAAATGCATCTTACGAATCCTCTTATAAGTCTGTGGCTCTGAATGAAACAATCCCCGACGTGAGTTGAGAGCGGGGAGAGATACGTACAGTGTGCATCTGTGTGTTCATGAGTGCGTTTATGCATATACATGTGCGCTCACACCAGATGCAGTTTGGCTGTTATGTGATTCGGTGTTGGTCTCTGATGTCACGGCAGCAGAATTTATTTACACTCCTACACAATAGCAGAGTCTGTACTTCAAGTGCAAGGAAAAACTTGTGTTTGAAACAGTCGAGTTACTTTGAAAATGTGAAGCCGGTAGGATAAAAGTTCAATATGAATGAAGTCCAGTTATAGTTTTTTTTGGTGATTCAGAGAATACCCGTTTGTTTGAGGTTTAGAGACCTCAGCATTTTCCTTTTCCTAACTTTAGAATAGTTAACCTCACCTGCTACCAACCTTGCAATTTGAGTGAAAGATCATTTTTTAAGCTCATGGGAGGTCTTTTTTTTTGACTAGGTGCTATAGATGAGGTACTATTGGTTTCATTCAAGATGTCAGATATACTACAAAATCTCAAATACTATTTTATCTTATTTCTTTCCACCAGAAAAAATAATATCCTGTGTTAATAGCATTGCTAAAGCTTCCATGCAACAAGTCCAGGAGAACTTGTTGAGAGATAATGTGGAGAATACTGCAAATTTGCCACCGTATTATTCCTGTATATGATAATGTTGTCCCCACTTATCTTGCCTGTCTGTCCCTCCTTTCTGCAAAAACATTGGCGAACCCCGTCACGACCACATCTGCGTTCGCCCGGGTCAAGGCCGCTGCTTTGCATCGCTCCCACTCCCAAACCTGTCGGCATCTATCAGTGCCTGCTGTTAGTGGCAAAGGCAGGAGAGGCCATGAGTGCACATGATTACACCCTGGCCTTCCCGTGTGTGCAGGGGTGCTCATCACTCCGCACACCAGGGATGTACAGTGATTTGTGGTCTGGTCGGGTATTGAAGAAGCCGTGCCATGGTCAGAGGAGAGTGAAAAGGAATGAAGGTGAAATTGTGTTCCACAATAAACCTTGTTGTTTGCACCGCTGTTCTGCATTGTTGTGGTACATTTCTGGTGTATATTGTAGAAAAAGACTTACACAGACCAGCACAGATTAGTTATTTCCGGCTGCATGTATACTTACTTCAACATTGTACCAAAGTATAAAGAGTGTGTGTATTATTGCGGGGCATATTCATGTTCTGCCAACTGGCTGAAGGGCTCAAGATTAATAAATGGAGGAACAGTCGGTCTCCCGGTGCACCCAGAAAGATCCTGTTTCATTTGTGTCAGTGTGTCTTTTGTGAAACTGGGCAAAAGAACTGTGCTACAGTTCAGCGATTATACTTGACGGTCAACTTGGATTACAAAATGATGTGTTGAAAGTTCCTACACAGCGGTGTTGTGTAGCTTTGAGAGGAAGTAATGTTCTCTGCAACGTTTATTTGTGTGTTTTTAGGGCCAGCAAGAGAAATACCAGATCATATCATCATATCATCATATCAAATCATGAAAGTGTAGAGAACAAGCTAGCTCACTAGCTAACGCTAGCAAGCGTGATATGCTAGCATAAAAGCACAAGCCAGCCGCATTGAATTCAGGAGGAAATTAACTGTTTAAATGTTACTCATCATGGGTCGTGTTTAGTTTTACTGAAAGGAAACAGTGTTTGTGTGTTTAGTGAAAATAGTTCAGCGAATATATCTTTTTAACAGCAGCCCTCCTCACATGAAATAGTGGGTAAACACAGATGCTAATAAGACATTAACAAAGGTTCTGTTCTACTTGTGCGCACAGCCTTGATTAATATGATCATTCACACCTGTGTTTGATTGGCTGCTGTGTTAAAGGTCGTCCCAGGATAAATACTGAACTAAGCTAGGTTCGTCGTCCATTAGCTACCTCAACAACCGGCCCTTTTGAGAAAGAATGTTTCTCAGTCTAAGTGGCCATCGAGGCTGAACAGCTCTTCTCAGCTAGTCGGTGCCAGGCAGGAGATCAACAGCGAGCTTCTGTCCCCTGCGTAGGTGTAAGGCTGTGTATATAACATCATGTGCACCATCCTAGCCCCCAGCCTTTAAAGCAAAACCCTGCAGGGAGCCATCATGTGTTAGCTATTCTGTTAAAAACAGCCCCTTGAACACAGTGGCTACGCACCAGAAGTATGATTTAATAAAACATCAGTTGAGACAACATGCTGTAACTGCAGAGGTTAGTACTGTGTATTAAAGTGGTATTAGTTTAATCACCTCCGCCAAGGAGGATTACACAAAAACTACGATGGAGATTTTCACAAAAGTTGGAGGCGTGTAGCATGGGCCAAGAAAGAATTTACCAAAGAGCGGAAAACAGGCATTCATTTCATTAGTGTTGTCGAATTAGTCAGCAGGATTATGCAAAAACTAGCTGCTCTTTAGGGGAACTCTCTACGGAGGCTTACTGTGAAAAGGGGCACGGCATCTCCAGACATTCAAAGAAACTGACACTTACCTGTGTCTTCAAAACTCTAAGACACATCCCATCTGTGCTTGTGTACAGTTCCAACTGATAGGAGAAAATTAACATGCATGTCATCTGGAGTCTAGTTGAGGACGTGTGCTAACAATCTCTGCACTTCACTCAATCAAACATTTCAGGTTTTTTGGCTATTGGGGCGGCTTTATAAGCTGATATGGCGAACCCGTTAATATATTTGTGAGGTCATGGTATATCTAAGAGGTATACGAAGGCAGCTGCTCATGTTCTTGGAAGATGTTTCCCCTTATTATTCGAGTTTGCTGTTGTTGTTGTTGTAGAGTGATTTAACCTTGTGGAGTCATTAACACCTTGAGCGTCAATGATGTCATGTGAGTCATTGACCTACCCGGCCATCATGTGAGACATTGGGGTCACATGTTATCATGCGTGACTAGGAGTTGAGCTGCATGTGGAGGGATCTCAGGACTGCATTGTAAGTGGCTGATAGGTGGTTTCTTTGACTATCTCCTCTGTTTTGGAGCAACAATATCATACATGTTTCTGTTCATCTGGTGAATGTAGTCTTTGGTTGTGGTCTCTATTAACTGAGCGTAATATCCGATGTGTTGTTTGCCGTTTGACAATGGGGAGCATATGTATAAAAACAGCTGCTTGCTGCAGACGATATGACGTAAAGAGAGCAGACAGGGAGAACTAAAACCGTAGAGTTGTGGTCGTAAACAGCTTAACAATGAGCGGATTCTCTCTATCGAGCTCAGTAAAGGCTACGAAGGACGTCTGTGATATTAACCATCGTCATCTGAATCACTCCTATTATAAAACACGTCAATCAAAGCTCCTTTAAGGAGAACAACAAGCAATTATAATGATCAATAGCATGTTCAGTTTCTGCAAATCCCAATACAAAGTCCAAATCTTTTGTTTTCCATCAAATCCAACAGCAGTGAACAAATTCATCCGTCTATGCTAAGAGAAGTCGGCTACATCGAACTCATTCGTGGTTAGAAAATCTATGGATGACTGAGTGTTTGTGTGGTGAAAGCTCCTTTCACTGTGTAGAAATACTATCTGAGCAAATGTGCTGTATGCCCTGATAGTCCTCCGATTTTCGGTCTCTTTCTGTATGAGGCGAACGCTCTCGGGCAAGGAAGAAGGTATCAGTGGAATACATCTCGTCTAAATATGACTAACTTGTCCAGTCTGTCTCATACACAAATTGTCTGTGTTCCTGATTTTCTTGGCCAATTTCTCTCTCATCTGGTAACAGCATCAGAATTTAAAAGGAAGTGGGAGGGCGAGTTGCATTCACAAACTTGGGAGAATCCAAGAGAGACACACAGCAGAGTGTGTGAAATACACTCCCTGATATTGTCTTTTTTTTTTTTTACCGAAACATTCATTCTTTTGAAAAGGAGAATTCCTTTCATGCTTGTCACTGGGTGTTAACGAAAGACAATCCAGGGATTTATCCTCGATTAAATCTCTTTTTTCGTGTTGATGTAGTGCCAGAGGAGTTAAGCACACTGTTCTCTGACTCAGCTGAATTCTCCACCGCCTGAATTGAAGACCCTCCTCAACACAGCGACTGGGAGAGGGCCCAGTGCACAGCCTGTATCCTCTTGACTGTGTTGGCCAGAGCCAAATTCTGAGACTCTTGGGCCACCTCCGTCAGCAAGTCCTATTCGAGTTGATGCATCATGCATTATAGATGAGATGTGTCTGGGAATGGGTGTTTGCAGTCAGAGTAGTCCAGCGCGGGCGCCTTCGGGCTGACAGGCTGAAGGCTAAAGCATGACATGTTGTTTGTGCTGTTTGTGTCACAGCACAAGCACAATCAAGCTTTGTTTATCCCGTCGCCTTCTGCGGCCCTCGTCTACATCTATGTTAACAGCAATACGGTACATATCCTGTGTTGCGGAGATGTCCTCACGGCAGACACTGCTCGGTCCAGACGCGGTGTGGCCGACACCCTTTTTGCCGAAGCCCTGGGAGCCTCGGTATCCGTGGCAGCCACCGTCTCACACCTCCTGGGAGCACAGTATTCCTCCTCTGTTATTATGACTATATATAGACCCTCTCCTGTGGTACCAGATGTCGTTTTGTGCTGCACCCCTGTAATGATGAGGTCCAAATGAGCAATAGTACGTGCATACGGCTGACCAAGCTCCTCTATTACGGTTAAATGAAGAAAATCTGTTTGATACCTTCTTAATGACCTGGCTTATCTTGAATTCATATTACTAAAATAATGACTGTGATACCCGTATAGAATTCTCAGGTACTGACCATCTACGACTCTGCTGCAGCAGGAGACATTTGGTGTCAGGAAAACAAGAACTGGTATGAAGCAGGATGTGATTGTAGATAATATATAACATAGCTGCCCTGCCTTAGGACTCCTTGAGGGATTTCAAGCTGTAGATTTGAGCCCAAACCACAGTCTGGAGGAGAAAACACCCAAATGGCACTATTACCCTGACTTAATGATGAGCCCCCTGTGGCGTCTCCTAAATGGGCGTAGCCGTAATAGTATTTCTCTTTCGGTCTGCACCCACACAAGAATGCTTTTATGATTTTTGCTGTAAAGACGGAAAAGAATTGATGTGGAAAACCATCGCTGCTTTGATTGATACCAGAAACGACTGTCACTGTACACTGGATGTAAAAGTTAAGAAGGAGCTGCACTTAGCTCGAGGAACACAATCACACTCTTGGTTACACACCGACCGACCGACCTGTGAGATCACTTCTTAAATCCTGGTAGTTCCTCTCAGCTGGGAACAGGATAGTTGAGACTCAAGTTCACTCCGGATAATGTATTCATGAGTAGATCAAAGCCGACTTCCTATTCTGAGCAAGTTTAAGCTGATTTAACGCTGTAACCTGCAGCCCCGTCGCCCCTGAGAGACTCTCAGCCTGCCCGGCTTGGAAAAGTATCATAGTTGCTGCTTCTGTATTCTCCCCGTCTCTCCCAGCATTTCCTTGTATACCTGTAACCATAGCGATCAGGATGAGGGTATTTTCTTTTTTCTCTAAATAATTCAGGAGCATGTATATTTCATCGAGCAATGGGAACATTTCAAAACCCTAATGATGTTGACGGGTGTCGGAGTGCATGACTTTACTTAGATATGAAGATGTTGCCGGCTGCTGAGAACGGAGGCATTTCAACTGGGTGCAGATGATGGGTCCGACACACAGAAAGCGCTTCCTTGCCAACCTCGCATACACATGAGGATGAAAGTAGAAACCTGTTGTTTACCAAAGCATCCAGACACACACAAGTCGCTATCTTTTCAGACGCTTTAGATCCTTGTTATCTTTTCTGATGTCAACAAAACGCCTCTGAGGGCCACCGTGTTTCCCAGTATCAAAACTAATGTCGTGTTTAAATTGGTGAAACCCCAGCAGACCTGCTCCTTTTTTAAAAAGTATAGTGCAGCAGCATTTTTTTAAAATAACTGACTGTCTCCTCTGGCTGCCCACTAAGTAGTCCAGTTCCTCTGTGACATTTTGTGCTCCAGCAACATGGCAGGGAATTCAGGGCTCAAAAGATTATGGCCACTTCCTCCCCTCAGGAGTCAGGGCTCGAGTCCGCATTTCCTGATCTCTACTGCTTCAGACATTAGACGTGATGTTTACATGCGGCAGAGTGGGCAGCGGCGAAGGTTCAGTTGGTTAGCAGGAACAAGCTCCTGCCCTGATTCTTTCTTTTAAAAGCGTGCTTATGTCTGGCTACCTCCCACAGCTAAAGACCATGTGGAGTTCCAATTTTGGCCTTCCGACCACAATAAACCTGTATTTTGCACCCAGCCGAGCTTTTTTGAAAACACACCAAGTCGGTAATCTTGAAAAAGGCACATGATGTATCCCCTGTCCTCTGCAGGGCACTGGGCAGCTGCATCAACTTTATAACATACATGTCTTTAATAGTGAAGACACATGGATGTGGGGAAAAACATGCAACCACCACACAGAAAGGATTCATAGTTCCAAAGATCGTGCCAACCGGCGTCACCAGTCTGCAATTGTTTCACATCGTGTGTTATTTGTGTGTGTGTGTGTGTGTCTTCAGGGCAAAATGTAGTCCTGGAGACATTAACTGTAGCAGGAACTACCACAGGGACAGTTATGACTACGTCTGCAAGTTTTTATATTTCTCTCTGTAGACAGATTCTGTCCACGAATTAGAGTCACAACGGTGCATCAACATCCTTTCACAGAGAGACCTGTAATAACAGCTCAATTCTTAGAAAGTGCATAGAAACAGATTATAAATCAGTAGGCTGAGCACTCAATATATTTGTCTTGCCAAGATTGTTCATCTCTCTTAAAACAAATTCGACAAAGCTCTTAATGTGATTTTGGCTATGAAGCATCATTCAATTTAATGTCGAAACCAACTGGCCTTCTTAGCTAAAAATGGGAAAGAGAAGAAGGAAACACACTGAATAATAATGTGGCGATTGTCACAATATTCATTATTTTCTGTGTTGCTGTCTCCTAAATTCATTATGCTTCCCTGCCTTTTGCTCACTGCTGCTGAATATGATGTCACCCGCTGCGTCGACCCTCCTTCCTCTCACTGCGCGAACAGAGAGAGGAAGGAGGTCGAGGAAAAATGAATACGTGGCGTCGTTTCCTTTGTGTCCCCTGAAAGAGACGCTGTTCGATGACCTAAAGAAATCGGGGGATTATAGATGATTAAATAATTGCTTCATGTTAAAAAAAAAAACATTCCATGGGCAAGTACTTGTTCAGTGGTGCAATTAAAGCCTTTTGTGGCATTAAGCATGTGCCAATATCCGAAAGGGTAATTGCCTGTCTATTTAAACTGCACAGTAAGTTCAGTGAAAATGTCACGACAGAAAACTCACTGATTGCTTTTCCTCAGCAAAAGTTACTGAATGTATCATCCATGTGTGTGTGTGTGTGTGTGTGTGTGTGCACCTTTTCTCTGACAACCTGATGTGTCTGGCTGCAGGTACGAGAAGGTTCCTGTGATCCTGGTGGGGAACAAGGTGGACCTGGAGAGCGAGAGGGAGGTATCGTCCAGCGAGGGCCAGGCCCTGGCCGAGGAGTGGGGCTGCCCCTTCATGGAGACCTCGGCCAAGAGCAAAACCATGGTAGACGAACTATTCGCCGAGATTGTTCGGCAGATGGACTACGCCGCCCAGCCGGACAAGGACGACCCCTGCTGCTCTTCTTGCAATATACAATAGCGCCGATGGCCTCCGGGATCGGGCCGGGCAGAACGTCTACTTAGAGGAGTTTGCTTTGACTCGCAGCGGAGAGACACACTTAGACACGGTCACACACACACATGCACATGCCAATTAAGGGGAAGATAAATTCATGGTTGAACGTGATGGATTTTAATTCTGTGAAGCATAAAAATCAGCAGTGGCATAATTAATAATTATGACATGTCAGTATGATGAATACATTATTAATGGGCATACCAGGAATCTGCCACAAGAGAAATTGATAAAAAAAAAAAGAACAAGCTCTCGCCTTATTTTATTCTCTTCTGTTTGTTTAGAGTTTTTTCTTATTTTGTCTCGTGGGGGAGAAATCTTGAGTTCGTCTGCGAACAACTTGTTCAACAATCTGGTGATGAGATCTCATAAAAAAAGTGTTTTGTCTGTGTTGCCAGTTTCACCCGGAGCACCGAGATGCGTTTTTGTTGCAGGTCGCTCTGAAACCCAACAACAGACTCCTCATGGACCCAGTTGCTTTAGACAATAAGAAGGATTTATTTACAGTTTCTTACCCAGCGTGTTTAGTGTTGTGGTTGTTGGGAGGTTTTTCTACTCATCACAGGGCTGAACCAAAGAGGTGACCTGAAAGCACCTCCAATTCCTCCTGCTTTATTTCCATTTAAAGGAACGGAGAGAACACGGAGGATAAGTCATCCTCTGTCTTAAGACATCGGTGCGGTCGTCTCCTCCCTAGTTTCTCACTCTGAGATATAATAGTGAACATAGCAGAGTCTTTCCGCATATCGTGCGATGTTTTCTTGTCATCTCCGGGAGACTCTGACAGCGTTTTGCTGAGTAGTAATATATATCTAACTGCTTTCATCCTGACGGGACAAAAAAGTTCATCTTTCAGTGTTTGATATCTCCACACACAATCTCCCGAGAGGCTACTCTTTTTTTTGGGGGGGGGGGGATTTAATAGATGCCAATATTTGTCATCGTTTAGTTTTTCCTCCTCTGGTATTGATACGATTTTGGGTGCTCAAGAGTTTCCGCCGTCATGATCTCATTCTGTACGTGCTCGGAGTATTTCGAATTCATGGTAACGACCACGGCGAGGGTGATGATTAAATGGTAGTGTACATATTTTGTATTGGAAGTGCCAGCTCCTACGAAGATACTGACTCAACACGTGTGTAACTCTCAGCTGTATGCATGGCTAGATAACAGGAAGAAAAGAAAAAAAACAAAAGGACTTCTACTGTTTGAGATTAATATAGGCTGTGGAAATGTGCAAAGCAAACACATACAGTTCTGGATCTGGACACTGACTCAACTGTGCATCTTTTTTGGCCACGGGAAACCAGACTCTCCCCGTCTAACCATTTTCATTGTTGATTTTATATTTTTTTATGTGACCATTTACTCTTTATTCCCTCTCTGAATGGTGACACTGTTACATTTGACACCTGAACAATAAAAGTACGTTCAACACTCGAAACTGAGACTGCCGAGCTGACGTGATGCAGGTTTCTGTGTGTATGTTTTATCCTCATCAATGCTACATTTGATCTGTTTTGACGTTCGAACAGGGCTCGATGAGAAGACAAACACCTTCAATATTGAGACGACTCCTGTTGCAGGCAGGATGACCTTGTGTTCACCTTCTGTTGCCTTCCTTGGCCTTGTACAGCGCATGTTTGGCCTGCTGCTGCCCGGTCGACGAGACCGTGGAACTGCCGCTCACAACTCATGATTGTCCAGCGATTCAGGGCGGATGTTGTGCCGTCTGACAGCCAGTTAGAGAAAACTGGCGAATCAGAGCTTAGTAGATCATCTTCTTCTTACATAGCTGGATGTCTACCTAGTTACACCATGAAGAATAGCAGTAGAGAAACAGTGACACACACACAGTTGTAGCCATGCAGCGGCTGTGCAAGCTGCATTAAGTCTATTTAAAGACTAATAGAATTAAATTGACGTATGTCTCATTGACTCATTGCTGCCCCAGCCGGCTCTTAAAGAACACGGCCAGGGCCTCCATCAGTCAGCCCCTCCAGTGCATAGTGGGCTGATTCATGTACACGCCATCATCAGCTCTCAGGCGTCCTCATGGTTGTCCATCACGGATAAAACTAACCCCCTCCAGAGTTACAGCTTACTGCAGCTCCGTGGCTTGGACAAAGCAGGAGAAGAAGGTGCCGTCCCTCAGCCGTGGAGCCACGATGTGCAGGGAGAGAAACCCCAGTCTGGTCTGAATATGATAATGTCGTTGTCACTGAAGACCTGAAGTAGTGCCAGCGTAGCAAAACGGTCGGGGAGTTTGACAGCTCTACTGGAGCACCATGGTTTGTTTTTTTTGATAATATACTTTCTTGCCTCCTCCAGTTTTCTGCATGAAGTCACAAGGGTCGATTGTAAATCCATGACCGTTGACCTCTTCTGCCAGTTCGTCCTCCTTGTTCTCAGCTTGACAAGCAGGACAGGTGCCCTCTTAGTGAGCTCTCTGCTGCAGCTTTTTGGAGTTCCTCTGTTATAATCAACTACTCCTCAGATATCTTATTTATTGGGCAAATGCTTGTTATAAAGATAAAACAGCTGTTGTGTTTCGGCGACTGCATCTGCTATAAGAAAGCTCTCCTGGCTAACTCTCTCTCTCTCTCTCTCTCTCTCTCTCTCTCTCTCTCTCTCTCTCTCTCTCTCTAGTGGGTCATGCTAATTCCCTCGGTTGAAATGACAATCTGCTCAAATTTATGGTCCAGTACAGTAGGATACCCATTTAAAGAGCATCCCCCCCCCAACACACACACACACACACACACACAGACAGACACACACACACACACCAAAACAAATAACACACAAACA